>JAHZMV010001280.1:0-18649 GCA_027743765.1 Coecobrya sp. COE2 | reverse complement strand
CTCAAGGTCAAATAGAGGTCAAATCCAGTAAACGTGCTAATTTTGTCCCCAAACCTCCGGCTACCTATTTGAACCGTTTACAATGGCTCGTTATCATTCGTGTTAACTACAAATAATTATGGGGATAGAGTTGGCTGAAGGGAAATTGTTGGAAAATAATAAGGAGTTAGCCAAAACTTTCACCTACGTGGTAAAATTGTCCGATTTAATTACTTACTAGGCTTGTCAAGTAGGTAGCGTACTACCTTATTTATTTAATATGTTATAGTGAACAACGTCGTAATTACTTGCTCTTAATATCTCAACTGCCTCATATGAAGCAAACCTATTTGCTGTAATGAACATCGCAATACCGTCTTGAACTGCTGCACTGCCCAGGGGACACTGCAAACGATAACACAGAGAATAGCCTTCAGCTGCAGAGTCGGCTGATACGGAGGCTCGTGGTTTTGATCTTTGCTTTCATTGAGATTTTACATTTCATAAATTAAAAAATTGTAAATTTTCACATAATAATACTTTTTCAGCTGCAGGATATTTATCCACATGCGTAATTTTATGTACAGGGATTTAGCTACATATCTGTAATTGTGTAGAGGAAATTTAATTCAGTAGAGTTTTAATTGACTTTATTTGCTGATTAGAATTTACTGGTGAAACTTGCAAGAATGTAAAAGGTGATCATTCATTCATAGACGGTCATGGGCAGATATGATTAAATCTATTTACTTCAGTATACTTAACAACATACGACCACCCTTATGGATAAATATCAATATGTAGGAGGACCAGATACAATATTTGTAAATGTTGTGTGCTCTGTGACTTAAAAATACTTACGTTTAGAAACCATACAATAGAAACATTTAGCGACATAAACTATTGGTATTACTTCAGCAACAGAAAATTGACGATCAAATCGTTCGATTGATTTATGCAATTTAAACCCGTCAACCGATCAATATAATTTATGGATCCAAACCCAACTCGAATATTGGAGCAGGACAAGAAAAACCACTGTCTCCACATTTGTTCTGTTTTTGTGATCGGATACTGCTTCCGTGACCGCTTCAAGAGATTCGATAAAACGGTTTGAGATGTTTCGTAAATACATGCTTGAGTGCCTAAAATACAAGTAAGAACTATCACAGTGAAAAGCAATACGACGCCAAATACAGCTATGTACAGGAAATTTTCTGAGGTGAAGGTTACACGAATGAATGTTGTAATACTTAAGGCCTGAGCAACAATTGCCATAACGATGACCAACCCACTCAACCCTATCCGCTGAATTTTATTCATCAAAATTGCGGAGAGCTGAATCTGTCTGTATATCGACACTGAAGAGTTTGCACGTGAACAAAGCCATTGATAGTTTACGAGATACTCGCGAAATGACAGTGTGCACAAAACCATCATGCCACCCATTGCTACTGGTACTGAATTTATAGAATTCTGATAATTCCAACTACTAAGGAGAAAAACTATTAATTTGCTTGTAAAATTCCAAATATTCTGCATAAGCCCTCCAGGGATGTCCTTTTCACCAAAACCACATTCATAAATCAGCCAATATCCCATCAACGAAGTCTGACATGGTTTGTTCCAATGCAGTCCATAGAGAAGAAGATATGCGTTAATAAATGTGGTAGGAATGATTGCATATGCAAATATAATACTTGCTTTTTCTAGTAAAGAATTTCTGTAGCTACTTCCAATGTTTAAACATTGCGACAAACGCAGATGACTGTTAAAGTAGTTGGCGATCTCAACAGGATAGTAATAAATGGTATAAGTGTTAATTAAGCAAAATGACCTAACTATTAAAACTAGAACAGGAATTAGAAGTTTCTGTAAAATGACGTCTTCCGCAGTGTTATCTTCCAGTCGAAGGAGAAAGGTAAACATTGTTTGCAAAGAAATTACAACAAGTTCCGTAACAAGTGCAAAGCATTTTCGCTTCAGTTTCATTTTCTCTATTTCAAAGTTTCTCCCGACACAAAACGTCTTCCGTTTCTTGTCCCACTCAAGAATTCCACCGATTGTCCACCTTGACAGGAAGAAGCTTAGGATGAAAAGACTGAAGTGTTTACGAAATAAAAGGTGGGCCATTTTTTGTTTGCCAATTGACTTTGGAATTACTTCGAGATTGTACAAACAATACAAATGATAATGTAATGTTACTCGGTGTTACAAAGTTTTACGAATACAAAATCCTTCAAATCGGTGGTCTTTCTTGCTCTGAATTTAAGACCGTCGGAAGTGTATTGGAGTTCAATAGCTTATGGAAAAAGTGTCGTGCAAGCGCATGTTGCAGCAACTACGATTTTATATAATAAAAATCGCACCGCTTAACGAGAATTTCCGAGGAAATTTAAACACCGTTTTTATATTTATTGATTATTAGAAGCTAATAAATTCCTCCACAGAAGTAATATAAAACTTCAGGGAAATCCAACTATTTCAGGATTTTATTGAGTTACTAATGTAGCTTAATACTTAATGAAGTTACTACTCTCTAAAAATATGTGCAAATATAAAAAGAGTTTTAACCACATAACCATCTAAATTTTACATTAAAATGTCTCTATAACATTGGTAATTACATTATACTAATCAATATGGTAGCCCTAGTCCCTGAATTTATCCAATTTAAATTGTGCATAAATGATGAAAAAGTTTGAGCAGCAATGTTTGAATTTGACCCACCTGTGACACCATACTCTTGATTTAGGTGTTTTTTTGTTAGTTTAGAAGCATCCTATGAAAATGCACGCCGCCCAAACTTTCCATGGATGTGGTTAAGAGGTCGCTTACGTAGTTTAGTTTGCAACAGCTTTTTAAGGCTTTGAGTTATCCTGTTTAACTTTTCATTAAGATGCATGTATTAGTATCTTCATTATGTATGCAAGTATTCCATTTGAGTCCTAATTATTTTGCAATGCAATGATCATTAGATGAAGCCAATTTCTTGATTATTTTGCAAAACGTCTTTTCGTTGTATATCTGTTACCATAGTATAATTGTAAATATGTGTACGGAACATTATAAAGTAAGGCCGTTTCTAAATTCTAATTAACGGCCTGTAAATTGAATAATGTATATATACACATGATTTCAACTCACCAAACAATAGTGTATGAATTGATTTTCCTCTAACGACTGGCATTCATTTTGATAATATATGCACCCTTGAATGAATAAATTTCCTGTTAGGGGAAAGTGGTTTTTTGCTAAAACGTTGACACTTCTAGTGAAATTTTAATAAACCGTGTACAGGATTTAAGTACTTATATTTTAATACAAATGTATATTTTATGAATAATAAATATTCCAAATATATCGTTTTGAAATCAATTTTGAAATGTAGTCTTACACATTTTAAATGCCTGTTTTGAAAACCTATTTCACTGTTCTGACATTTAGAAAGTAAAACCAGCATGGTCATTTTTGAACAAATTCAAGCGAACCAAACTACGACACGCTTAAGCCTACTAATAAAAGTACGATTTAGGGGCCATTTTGAAGACCATGAAAAATTTCAGAATATTTTTTTCTTAGATATTCCAATTTGCTTCATAATCAGAGTTATATCGGTTTGTTTGCTTTTTGTCAATTTATTATAAAATACATTACACTTTCTATACAAACTAATACAACGTTTGAAAGCGTAAACATATTTTTATAGCGTGATCGTTAAAACAGACAGGAATTACTCAGAGCTAACATTTTCGTATACAACTGAACGCGATTCATTATAGGTTTCAAATATTATCAAATTAGTGCTAACCTTTTGAGACAAATGAATTGTTATGTTTTTGTTTGCTGGATTGAAGTTCATTACGGCAATCAGTTCATTTGCATTTTCTCAGCTTTTTGGAAAAGATTGTACTTTAAAATGTTCCAACGAAATGAACGAATGAATAGACGATGACTGTTGGCCACAGAATTTCCATGCACTAACGTTTTGCAAAATAATTTTTAAAAAATGGGCATCAATAAAATGATAATTGCATTGAAAAAGCATTATGACTGTATTCTCAAGTATGTAAGCCACGGAAATATGTACTTAGATATTGATGATACGTCTTAATGCGACCTCTAACCCACTTCATTAAACATAAGTTACTGAGAAATTTTTTGTGAAGTGTTCTTCTCCAATGATGTTTCCAAACTAACAACAAATCACATAAATCAAAAGTGTTGTTTCCAAGATGGGTCACGGCCAAACATTTTTGCTCCATATTTGCATCATGTATGCACACTTTAAATTGGATAAATTCAATGGATTGGGCTTACGTATTGGTTACCGTAATGTAATTATGAATTTCATATTGACATTTTAATGTAAAATTTAGATAGTTTTGTGACTCCGATTCTTTTGGTATTTGAACATAAGTTCAGGTAGGCAGGTCTGCATGGAACCAAATGTAAATGCTGCATGATGTGAACATGTTCATTATTAATTAGCAGTCGAATCTATCACTTCACATGAGCTGTTATATTGAAATAAATTTTGAATGTAGGATCAATCCGTCCTTCAAAGTAAACGATGTTTTATAAGTTGAAAATGTCATTTGGCGAGGGTTGTCATTTCAAAACGTTAATATACACGCAGAATTGAAATGATTAATGTTTGATGATTACGTGCATAATGTTTCGCCCAAATGTCATAGATATGTATGTAATGTATTGTTTTATAGTGAATAAAATATGCAGTAAATTTTGTGAAACTAGGAAATTTTTGTGAGAGCAGAAGTACATTTATATTCAAGTTTGGGATGTAGTTCTTGGGCTTTGGTTATTTCACAGACAGGGAAACATGCATGCATGCATGCATGTTTAAATGTTAACCTCCGACGTAGTCCATTTAATATTCTGTAGAAATAGACAGGGAAAATTAGTTGAAAATTTCTACTGCGTTTCGGTCGAAAATGGTTAGAACTGAAGTCTTCCAAGTATGCTTCTGCAAAAACTAATCCGTTTTCCATAAGTAGCGTTTTGACCTCAGTAATTATCTATGTAATTTTGCTCTAGTTTACCATATATTCTTGGATGCTATATTTTGGTACGGTCATGCTTCTTCCATTAGACGGTTTTTGATCTCGAGCATTATACATCATGCAATAGCGTAATAATTTCCATTCAATATTTTCCAAGAATTTTAGAAGGGTTTGACTGGAGTGCAGACATTGGGGTGGACATTGTTTGAAACATAACAAAAAGCTAATACGATAGCAACCTATTCATTTTAGATTATATTGAATTATATTGGTGACTCCTACAAAACAATAGTTTGTCACCTAAATAAAAGTCATGTGCTAGCAACAATTTTCTGTCAGCTGAGTAACTATAAAAATATGGTTAGTAAAACAGTGGTTAGTAAAAATGAATGTTGTAATTGTTCTGGTCTAGCAGAGCCACGAATAGGTTTATTTAGGCTTCAAGATTTATGAAAGTTAGTAGAGTGAATACAACAAGAACACAACACCAACGCATATATTGATATCATATCACACTGTTCATACAGTACGAAAGCGTACCTCTGTTGAAAAGTGCTTCCCGAATCGTTGAAAATGGCAGTTGGGCTTTATATTTTGTCAATTTAAGAATGAACAATGACATTCAAATACTTATTTCTTGATATTCGTTCGTAAATAGTACAATCATTATACATATGACCTTCCCCATCTATGTGGTTAAAATAAAATGCGAATATAATTATGTCAGAACCAGACATGTGCACAACAAGCTGTTGTATCTTGTGACAGCTGCTTGTGACAACCAACCTTCTAGTGTAAATGTGTTGTTGTGTTGTGTCGTAAAACCTAACAGACAATTTTGTGTGTTGTTCTTGTTGTGTTGCAGAAATAATGCTAATGTTTGATGATGAGCTAAATTAGTGAAGGAAGAAGTATGTGGATGCAATATATTCCAGCCCCCTCAAAAATTATTTTTTCATTAAATTTCACTTGTATAGATTATATTTTGTTATAATTACAGAATCATGTTGTTGTTATGTATTGTTGTAGCTTTTGAGTAAAATTCTTGTGCTGTAATTTGTTGTGTTGTATGACGTGTTCAGACAAGCTTGTCTTATTGTGTTGCGATGCAGAAAATATCTTGTCACAATGTGTTGTTGTTGAATTGTGATGTAAAGAAAGGCATTACAATATACAGCGTGTTGTGTTGTGTGATGTGTACGAGTGCACATGCATGGTCACAACGGATGCCATATCTCTGGAATTTTTTTTAGGATTTCCGCGACTACGAAGGGTCGTTCTAATTATGCAGTTACATAAAAACTCTGCCAGGTATTCAGTATAAAGAATCCACTACAATAAATAACTTAAATACCACTCTAATTTCGGTTTACTTTTTCTTGGGTAGTCAATTTTGTAACAATATGTACCAATATGTAGGTGGAGATTTGATATTTGTAATTGATATGAGGCACAATATCCTTCAACGTTCGTGACTCAGTAATTTAAGCACAAACATTTTAGGTAAATAGTTAAACCTTAAATAAATATACGGCCTATTCCTTCATACGTTATACAAAATGTATGCTGTTTGTTTGACAACAAGAAAAGTGGATATGGAATCTGGTTGACACACAATTTATATTTCGCTATATAATTTACACTATTTATAAACATTTATTTTTCCATTATTTCTTTACGATACTATACATCTAGACTGCCAAGCAAAGCGAACATTTAAAAAATATTAAGACAATTTTATCAGCATTACTCAAGCAAAAGAAAATTAACAATCCAATCGTTGGATTGATCAATGCAATTCAGAGCAGTCAACCTCTCAATGAAATTTATTCTCCCAAACCCAACCCGAATTCCCGAACAAGAAAAGTAAAACTTTTCGCGATACTTTTGCTCTCTTTTTGTGACATGCTGCCGAAACCGTAACCGTCTCAAGAGGTTTGATACAACTGTTTGCGGTGTTTCATAAATACAAGCCTGAGCTCCCAAAATGCCAATCAAAATCACAACTGTGAAAAGCAACGTCACGCCAAACACAGGAATATATACAAAATTGTTCGACGTCCAAGTGATACGAATAAATGCGGTAATGCTTCCAGCCTGAGCAACGATGGCCATAACGATCACTATCCCATTCAATCCCATTCGTTGGATTTCGTTCATTAAGATTGCGGAAAGTTGAATCTGTCTATATTCCACAACTGGTACGATCCATTGGTCACAAAGTTTTTGATAATTTAAAAGATACTGTCGAAACGAAAGTGTGCAAACAATCATCATGCCACCCATTGCCATTGGAACTGAATTTATAGAAATTTGATAACTATAATTACTTAGAAGGAAAACAATCAATTTGCTGCTAAACATGGAAACGTTTTGTAACCAACTAGCGGAAGTTCGTTTCGTGTCAACGACACATTCTAAAATCAGCCAGTATCCCATCAAGGATGGTTGGCACGGTTTTTTCCAATGTACGCCATAGAGAAGAAAGTATGCATTCACAAATGTGGTGGGAATAGTTGCGTAGGCAAATATAATACAGAGCTTCTCTAGTAAGGACTGCGTATATCTATTTCCTACATTTAAAGATTGCGACAAGTGCAGATGACTGTTGAAATAGGAAACCAGCTCCACTGGATAATAATAAATGGTAAAAGTGTTTACAAAACAGAAAAATCTGATAATGAAAAATAGAACCGGAATTATAAGTTGCTCTAAACTAGCGGCTTCCGTATTTTTATGTGATGATTGATAGAAATATGTAGACAAAGCTTGCAGAGAAATTACAAGAAGTTCCGTACCAAGTGCGACACACTTTCGTTTCATTTTCCGTTTATCGGTTTCAAAGTTTTTGCCAATACAAAATCTCTTTCTTTTCACGTCCCACTCAAGAAGTCCCTCAAATGTCCACTGGGCTAGGAAAAAGGTGACCATGAAAAGGGTGAAATGCTTTAGATATAAAGGACGAACCATTTTCTTCCGATTTGTGGTAATTTAGAGCTGCTCCTTAACGTTAAATCAGATGTATGTAGTTATTATGAAAAATTCTCTGTAGAATTGTATATTGTGTTTACTTTGAAATTGTATTAAAGTAGAAATAAATTACTTCCAATTACTAAAACCGACTCTAAATTTAACTGCCGGAAATCATTCTTGTAATGACTGGTATTGGGAAAAAATTAAACAAACTATTTTCAAAAAACTCAGTAAAAATAACCTATTGATTACTGACGTTAGTATGCAATCATACAATAGTTATTATAATATACACTAACTATATAAAGATTTTAACCACTCCAAAAATTAATACGTACATACATATATACATATATACAAATGCTGTGGTTAAAACAAGTATAGTATAGATACGCTAAAAATTGAGTTGCTGATCATATCAGAGGTAAATCATTTCTGTCTTTATCCAGATTTTAATTTTGATAAATTCCAGCAATGCCACTGTGTATTAGGTAATGTAAGATAATGCCGTGATATAAATTTGGGATCAAAAGGCTTACTAAACATCAATCCTTTCCACCGCAGTTCCAGAAATGATTATGAATTTTAATCCAAGGAAAAATTACTTAGTTCGTATTACAATTTTATAATTTAGAAATAACGTCGTAATATACAATTCCTTATCTTCATGCTATTCAGCTTACAGTAAAGGAAAATGCGATAAATCTAGGTATGGGCCGGAATCAGTCTATAACTTATAATTAAAATAGAAGATAATAAGAGAACGATAACAATAAATAACTAGAGTAAATTATTCGGAATAATGATTTCCTATATACTAATATTTTTAAAAATTCTACCTTAAAGAAAGTAAATGTTAAAATGTTGTTTACCAAAAAAAAATTACATAATTCTTGGCAGACCTCACTAAAATTAGCATGTATAAATTTTAATATGTACAATAGACTGTGTGTAATAATGTTGAACTGCAAACTTTATTAAATTGCCTGATCAATTTACCTAAAAATATGGGGTTTGTCACAATTTTTTTACTAGCAATAAATACTGCAACTGTTTAAGACGTAATACTTTCACTTGGATAGGACATTAGACTGCTATGTAAACTCTCAGAAATGACGAGTTTTGAAGAGAATGTACAATCACTATAATAATTATTGTGGCATTTAAGAAATATTAATAATTCAAAATATTCGTCCCATGTTAACATTTCTTCCAAATTGTGTACAGTGTATGGGATATTTTCAGTACTCGCGGTGTCAAATTATTTAGAAACACATTTTGATGAACAAGTCACCAGAAGGCTAACATATCTGGACATGTTGGACAACTTAGACAACCTTATCAACTATTAACACAATTTAAGGTATAGAAGATTCAAAATCAAGCTGTTTAATTGATCTATACAATTCAATGCCGTCAACCAATCTCTAAAATTAATTAGACCACACCCACCTCGAACATTTTAACGTTACAAGTAAAGCCTCTGCCTCCACCCCTTTTGCCAAGTATTAAGCACGTGGAGTATCTTTCTCAAGGTTTTTTTGACGAAACCGGTTCCTATGTTCCATGAAGAAACACCTTTGGCTGCTGAAACGCCACAATGTCATCTTTGTGTTTTCTAGATCAAAATACTACAAATGGTTGATGAAGAGCCATACATTCTATACTATATTTTGATGTTTCTACACACATATACATCACTACCCTAGAATCTCAGGTATAATCTGCTAATGATTCGAGTTGACGTTATTAATCGACAGAGATGACAACTGTAAGGATTGACAATTCGTCTTGGCTCCACAGCGCCGGTTATCTACCTTCCAAATCGCTGACTCATCTATAAATTTTTCATTTCAAAACAAAAACACGATCAAAAACAATGAATTTCAAAATTTATGAGAACGAAGCTCTACATTTATTGAACAAGGAAAATCTATGAAAATATTTATAACAAAACTCCACTCGTAAACACAAAATGTGTTAAAACGAAGTCCGAAATATGAATCATGATGCTTGTTTAATTGCTTTTAACTTGTAGTAGAAATGTTAGGATGTCGCACTGACATTCCCCTGCATACATGATGATGTTGGTTAGCGTAAATAATAATATCAGAACAATTTAAATTTCAATGTTAAACTTTATCTGCATATGTGGTTTAACTCAGAATTACAGTGTCAGAATATTAAGTGAGCTCCTTCAAAATTTATGGAGAGTTTCAAGGTTTTCGGTTTTTTGTACGTCAAAATATTTTTTTATTTTATTAGCGATGTCATCAATCGATGCATTCTTGTTTTGTTTCCAATCATAAATACTAACGCAAGTTTTCAGAAACCTGACTATAAAAAGAACGACAAATTTCAGTTGCTGAAAAATAATACCAATTCCTTAATTAGAACTAATTATTTAACCAAACTTGAAATTGTTTGAGTTTAATAAAATATAATTATACATAACAATTAATACTTATTTTTATGTTACCCAATAGTTCTAACTGAAACTGTTCTATTTGTATTTATATTTTGTTTGTTATAGGGCAAGCACACCAATTATTTTAATATTTGGAAATAATTGTTGCTAAAATTACTCAAGCAAAAGAAAATTAACAATCCAATCGTTGGATTGGTCAATGCAATTCAGAGCCGTCAACCTATCAATGAAATTTATTTTCCCAAACCCAACCCGAATACCAGGACAGGAAATTAAGTACCTTTGGCGCCACCTCTGTTCTCTTGTAATGACTGGCTTCTGAATCTGTGACCTGGTCAAGAGATTGGACAAAACGTTTTGAGAGGTTTCATAAAGACACGCCTGAGCTCCTAAAATGCCAAGCAAAATCACCACCGTGAAAAGCAACGTCACGCCAAAGACGGGAACATATACAAACTTTTCCGAGGTCCACGTAATACGAATAATTGCTGTTATACTTCCAGCTTGAGCTATGATGGCCATAACGACCACTATCCCATTCAACCCCATTCGCTGGATTTGGTTCATTAAAGTTGCCGAAAGCTGAATCTGTCTATATGCCGCAACTGATACGTTCCATCGGGAGTAAAGTTTTTGATAATTTATAAGATACTGTCGAAACGAAAGCGTGCACAAAATCATCATGCCACCCATTGCCATTGGAACTGAATTTATAGATACTTGATAATTATAATTACTCAGAAAGAAAACAATCAATTTGTTGATAAACATCGAAATGTTGAGTAACCAGCTAGCCGAAATTGCTTTCGTATCAACGGCACATTCTGAAATCAGCCAATATCCCATCAACGAAGGCTGACACGGTTTGTTCCAATGTACGCCATATAGAAGAAAATATGCATTCACTAATGTGGTAGGAATAGTTGCGTAAGCAAATATTATACAGAATTTCTCCAGTAAGGAATGTTTGAATCTACTCCCAACATTTAAGGATTTCGACAAATGCAGATGACTGTTGAAATATGAGACCAGCTCCACTGGATAACAATAAATGGTAAAAGTGTTAATAAAACAGAATAATCTGATTATGAAAAATAGAACCGGAATTATTAGTTGCTGTAATGTAGCAAGTTCAACACCAAGTGCCAAACATTTTCGCTTCAGTTTTTGTTTCTCTATTTCAAATCTTTTCCCAACAAAAAACCTTTTTGCTTTAACATCCCACTCAAGAAGTCCACCGAATGTCCACTTGGCGAGGAAAAAGGTGATCTTAAATAGCTTGAAGTGCTTCAGATATAAATTATGAAGCATGTTCTCGGTGGCGGTGAAAATTTGAAGCTACTCTGAAAGGTTAAATAGATATAGTTAGCACAAAATATCCTACGCAGAATCTTAAATCAAATGAAGCAGTCCCAAATACCAAAATTGATCCAAAATTTAAGAATGTCACAAAAGCCTTGGATTCAATGATCATATATGTAAATTACAAATGACTACAAACATTATTGGCATTTCAAAAAATCCAATAACATAAAATTGAAAAAAATATCTAACCTCATCATTACGTATGTATGTAATTAAGGTAGAGCCACTATTATGCAAAACCAACTATATAAATATTTTAACGTTTTAAAACAAAATCCCTATAATCAAAAGAGGAAATAGAGTAGGCGGTAGAAAAGCGAAAAAAAAAACAAATTTGGTATGGTGAAATCTTAGTTGATGAAATCAAATCAGACTTAAAACATTTTTTGCCGATTTTAATTTTGATAAATTCAGGGAATACCGCTTTATATTTGCTACCGTAACATAATACCGTATAGTCTATTACGCAGCCAGATATTCACCAAACGATAAAAGCTGGCTCTTAAGTTATATTGAGATTTATAATTTAGATAATTATCTCAATTGTTTTTCTTCGTGTAATTTAGTTTACAGTAAAACAAAATACGATCTGAGCTTGGATAATAAACGGGCTATAACTTTGTATTAAAATAGAAGATGAACTAAAGTGATAAGAATACATAGCAAATGTTTAAGGATAATGCTTTCCTAGGTAAAATAAGGAAATATAATGTTGTCCGTCTTCACTTTTATTACTAATCGTGACACTAAACTATAACTGGTCACGGAATACTTGCCAATGTGATAACCCCCGATGAAAAAACTGCCAAACCATACAAGTATATTTACGACATTACTATAAATGGCAAATAAGATTCATTTATTTTTCACTTGATTACTTACGACAATAGTCTGCAATGATAGTAGACTTTTAAAAAATAACGATTATATAAGATGACGGCGTTCACTCACTATAATAATTGTTCAGACATTGAAAAATATTAATAATTGCTGACTTTAATTACTTGTGCGATTTAAACATTTCAGGACTGTTTGAGGTTTTTTATGTTGCTCGTTGTGCCGAACTAAATAATATCTTAATGAACGAATCCAACAAAACCTTGCGTACCTATATCTGGCATTGTTTGAAAATGCGACGACGTAATAAACTAATAATACTTCTTAAGAAGAATATAGAGGAATGAACATCAGGCTGATTGATTGATATATACAATTCAATACCGTCAACCAGTCTAGAAGGTTTATGTAACAAAAACCACCTCAAATGTTGAAACATGACAAGTTGGCGTCTCCCTCCATCTTTGTCATGTTCTTTTGACCGACAGTTAAAGATATAAATTTTTTAAAGATATTAGACAAACTAGTCTGATATTTATATTTCAAAACGCCAATCAAAAGTGATGTAAGGCTTATAACATGAGCAAATCATTAATTGGCTTTTCCAATCCATCCCATTGGCTGAACTTCGTTCATAAATATTTCCAAAAGCAGAGTCTGTCTGGATATCGTCAGTCAACGTCGGTTTTTGATAATCTATTAGACACTACAGAAAACAAAGTTCTCAGGATAATGTCATCCATCACATTCCGATTGGTACAAGGTTTATGGAAAGCTAATAGTTTCAGTTCCTCCGAAGAATTACAGTAAGTTTGTTGATAGAAGCCTTAATAGGTTGCTTCGTTCCATAGAGAAAGAAATAATCCGATTACGAATAATGGCGAAAAGTTGAATAGGGGAACAAATTGGCAGCATTCTTAAACACGGAATGTTAGTGGTTACTTCGCTCCAGAGTATAATATATAAATATTTATTGGATACCAGTATATGGCATTCATGCTTTTAATGTTTTTATTTTTGTACATATTGTCGCAACATCAGAATCTGCATTATAACAAGCTGAAGATTGGCTGAAGATAATAATTGACACAGATGACAAATG
Organism: Coecobrya sp. COE2; assembly: GCA_027743765.1. Lineage (NCBI taxonomy): Eukaryota > Metazoa > Arthropoda > Collembola > Entomobryomorpha > Entomobryidae > Coecobrya > Coecobrya sp. COE2. Next base: position 4,941 of record JAHZMV010001280.1, on the reverse strand, counting down.
TACACATACCCAGTTTGCCTGGTATTTCGCAGCGACGGTAATAAAAAACTAGGAATTCCAATACGATCATACAGAACTTTTTCATACAATATAAATCCGGCCAAAAATTTATTTTTCATGATTAATGAGAAAAAACGCCACACATATCGAGTCATACATAAGTAAATATATGGAAAATAAATGTCAATAATTACAACGAAACTTCACCGATGAAGCAAAAGCATTTTGAAACATTGTCGGGGTTTAGAATCATAATGTTTATTTAATCGTGTTTAACTTTTAATAGAAAGGTTTGAAAATAAAACTAACATTCATGCAAACGTATATGTTATTTGTGAATGTAAATATTAATTTAAAAACAACATATTTCATTGCACTCATTATAGCGATTTCAAGCAAGTCTTCAAACTTTTGTGAAGGCCTTAGGTTGTAGATATCATTTGTATTCTTGTTTTGTTTCCCATCCTAAATATTACACGTTCGACAATAACAGTGCTAGTTATAAGAATTCTGATTATAAAACGAACGGCAAGTTTCAATTGTTGACAAACAATTCCAATTCTGTACTTGAAACTAGCAATTTCGTATATAAATACAATAGTTGCAGCAATCAATAGTGGACTGCACATCGTTATCAGAGCTAAAATTCTGTCGTCCAAACACATCGGTCTGTAGCCACTGTCAACATTATGTCTTTCAGCTTGGTGTAGCTTTTCCAAATTTTCGGCAAAGATTTCTAAGAAACTTTTTATTCCAGTTTCCCCGATTAAAAGATTCAGTATTGCTGTTAAGTCAGAACGTAGTAAGCCAAACAATTTGAAATACGACGGTATTGCAGAATATGTTTTTAGGAATATAATGACAAGATTCACTACTTACTGGTAACCCTTCTAAGAAAATTTTCTTTGAATTCTGACTGAAGCTATCTGTATAAGTATAATATTTTGCATTCCTCAAGTCCCCATGAAATCCTTCCTGTACTAACATTTTACCGACTTCGTTATTAATAATCATAGCAAACTCTATTAGTTTGAATCCGTTATTTTCCCTCTTGCCTAAATCAAATTGGTATCCAATTTCAAGCAGCTCTGTTAAAGTTTCTTTTATCCTCACAGGCGGTGGCACAATCATTCTGCTGGTCATGAACTCCTCATAGTAAAATGAAAGTTGGTACACGAATATAACGAAAATCAGGGAAATTAAAATAATCCTTCGATTTTGATATCCCTGTTGTAAAATTACAGAAAGAGCGATAGTAACACATTTTGAGAACGACTTAAGTTTTTCTACAAACAAGTACGTATAAATAATATGCGCAACTGAGATGATCAAAAGCAGCCCCCAAATATATTTGNATTAAAATAATCCTTCGATTTTGATATCCCTGTTGTAAAATTACAGAAAGAGCGATAGTAACACATTTTGAGAACGACTTAAGTTTTTCTACAAACAAGTACGTATAAATAATGTGCGCAAGTGAGATGATCAAAAGCAGCCCCCAAATATATTTGTCGAATGGCTCTCCAAGAATTTCAAGTGCCGTTCTTAATTCAAATTGTACTTTCACGTCACAGTATCCCAATCTAAAGCTTTCAATTTTATAAAATATTCGTGAATATTCACCCTCAGGATAACCAGAATCAACCGAAAGCAGAACTTGGTATATTGCCCCCACAAAGAATGTTGTTTCTACAGCATTTTGAGTCAACGACACGTTAAATAGATTAGTGAGTTCTAGGATTAGTAATCCCGTTGGATTGGTCGCACAAAGTTCATTCTCAAACCTCTCTTTCATCCGTAGATTTGTACAAGATTGATGGAATGGGAAAAATGATGCCAAATATATAAATCGGTCAGCTTTGCCAAGTTTTATTCTTCTGAATGTTGCAAATGCATGCTTTATCAGGAGTGGCACACAAAATGTACTATCAAACAGAAAATTTAACTCATCGTCGTAAACATTAGTTACATCATGGCATTTAAGTTGTTCGTTGATGCATATTAAAATTGTAGGGATTGGAGCAATAAAAGCAAATTCGTTGAGTGGATTGAAGGAGTCCACTGAAACTGCAAATAAAACCGCACTGCTTTCGCCGTTCACTAGAGGGAAATGAAGACCACCACCAGCATTTTTAAGCCATTCCATCCAGCACGAATCATACTCGGTTTGTCCCAAATCATCGAATAGTTGAACGATTTGAGCGCTGGATGTAAATATTATCTGGCAAATCGGCTGTATATTAGCCGATTTCTTTGAACGGAAATGCCCGGAACTAAAATTTGTATTTGTGACTGACGATGTAACAAGCGTTTCGTTATCCCTAAACATTGGATGGTTATCGGTAATTGCCCAAGTGAGATATTCTCGTTCTACTGTATGTTCTAGAATAATATTATTTAACACTGCTGTCGTGCCATCCTTCGTATCGAGATTTCGAACTACATAGAGAGTACAATAGTTCACCATTTCCCCTTGAATATTTTCTAGCGGTTCCGCATTTTGAAGGAGAAAGTTTAACGCGAATAACATCGTTACAAACCAGCGGGACTTCATGTTTAAATTTAGTTTGCCTCACAATTTCAATTCAAAACAAAAGTTTCCACTGAAATCCAAAATGTCAATATCCTCTATTACTGACCAAAATGATTAACACTTTTTCAACCGTTTCAAATTAGAATGCGATCTGATTGTGGCTTTAAAATTAAAAACCATCTTTCGTCGAAATCGTATAGCCGAAGGTACAGCTACGCTGAATAAGTGTGTTTTGGGACGGCGTAATAAAACTTCACCTGTGACAAAAACAATGATACATAGAGCATTACAGTTGCACGTGTAACAATTTCATGTTAAAGTAAGTAATATTTAATTTATGTTGTAATTTGTTTTTTTTTTGGTTTTGTAAATGATGGTAGGCAATCGTGGAATTATTTTCTTAAACTTTGGTAACTACATACAAAATTTATTTAATTACGCATATAAAGCCTGAAATAATTATAGTCGAAACATATCCGTAAGAAGGATAAAGACTCTGTAAGATACTTTAGTTTCCTATTATTGCCTAATAGACTTATATGGCAAGTTAATTGCACCAAAATTACATACGAATGCTTTTCGGCCAGATATTATAGGCACCTGGATTGTGGATCATATAATGCTTCTAACTGATAATTTGGAAAAGGTTATCGTTAAATCTTGAATTGTAAATCTTGAAATAATAAGTTAGTGGGTTACTTACTCTAGATAATTACTGCTGCGGAAACACCAATCCATGCTTGGAACCACATTCGAAATCTTAAAACATAAATTTGTAATCTACATCGACAGGCCGGTAAATACCTTTCTAAAATCAGTAATATATAATTAATGTAGAAAATGACTCCCTTAACACAAATTATTTCCGAGGCAAAAAACAGAAATGAAATAATTAGTAATGGACTACATATAATAATCAAAGCCAAAATTCTGTCGTCCATACATTCATCGATATATATCATCATCAGGCTAATTGCTAATGCCTTCATAAAATCGACTGATACCAGTTTATCTAATTATTAATTTCAACCTTTCTTTATGCTTGAACGATACCTTTCAAACACACTAAAATATATATACATTTAGGAATATAACTTGGAAACATAACTACAAAGTTGATTGACTTCAGGCAACTTTTCTACAATCATCTTCTCTTTATGTGGACGAGAGCTGTTTGAAGAAACAAAATACTTTCCCAAACTATCCATAAATCCTTCTGTTTTCAATGTCAGACCCAATAGTTTGTCATACTCGTCTTTAAAATACTGCATTTCAACCATATCGTAAGATAAGTTCAAAGCATAATCTATATGTATTTTGTACCCACTCCTTACATGAGTTTGTCACTGAATTCCTTACTCTATATAACATTGATGAAGTTCAGACGCCATATGGTGTATGCATGTTGAACTCAGTGGAAAAATATTATTTACTCCAGGATATGAACATTACTAAAACTTATTTTAATTATAAGAGACATACAAGATTTAAGACATCAAATGAAAAAGAATTATGCATACCACGCGTACATCTTTATATTGCTACTGGAAATCCCCGCGCATATGTAAATGGAACGTTTAAAGACAATGTCAATAATTGTGGCCTGTTAAGAAGCTTGGGTAAAATTGCGAACTTGCTCATGAGTGAATTTTAACGGAAATTGGGAGAATTGGGTTTCAGTTTTCATGCCTAAATGATATAAACCAAAGGATCATAGATATGATGGTGAGAATTCATCAAACAGAATATACGAATTTTATATAACAGGGTATTTAATCCTGGTTATTCAATTTTATTAAAATTATTAAAATAATTAAAAAATAAATCCTTTTCATTTCACTGTTTACATGTAAACAAGGAAAATCCTCATACGATCTGCCGGTCTATTACGGATGTATAAAGAGAGCGCGATTGGAGTGGTGATAGAAGTTTGGTTGCTTATAGCCGCCATTTGATATGAGAAATGTGGCTGCTTTTTGCAGTAGTTTGTAGAGCTTTTTCTGCTTAACAAACGGTGCAAGTTTCAATTTTTTAAAATGGTTCGTTAACAATTAACGAGGGATGAAAATGCAGGCCTCCCCTACCGCGTAGTTCTGAAGTCCAAAAAAGGGTCAAGAGGTGACAATTGTAGAACATAACTGTTATTCGAAAACAAGCGCTATAAATTCGAAAAAATCCACAGGTGGATAAAAAAGTGTCAGGAATCCGGCAGGCATAATGTCAAGGTCCAAAGCGGTCGGACTCCCAAAAGTATGACCTTAAACAAGATGGCGGCTGCCGATTGCCTCTTTAAATAAAGTTCCTCTATCAAAACGAATCTAGCGGCGAAACAACTAAAAATTTAACAATACACTTTGCAGTACCTGATAGTCCGAAAACTGTAGATTAATATTAGGACCAACAAGAGT
>JAHZMV010001279.1:0-30709 GCA_027743765.1 Coecobrya sp. COE2 | reverse complement strand
GGAACCTAAATTTGGAGAGCCCATCCCTAATGTAACTGTTGCAGTTGGACGGGATGCCTCATTGCCATGTGTAGTAGAAAACTTGGGATCACATAAGGTAATATTTTTTTTTAAATTCTGAAATATTGAACACCTTTAAGTATGAGTACGTGGGTGAAAGAGATCTATAAGATCGATAACGTGTGATGGTTTACGTATATACAATATAATGAGAGAATTATTACTTGAATTATAAATGGAACATTTTAGCATCGACTGACAACATATTTAAAGGATCAGTTATTTTAAGAAACACTTTTCCGATTATTTAATAAACAAGCGATTATTCTACTTTCATGGATGTTGTAAACAAACCACTTCTAGTTTTACATCATAGAAAAATAATTTTTCCCCAAATTACCTCTTATTGTTAAGTCTTTATAACCATCTTGTTTATACACGTAACTTATTCAGACGATTTCTCAATTTAAGCAATATCGGTTGTATAATAGGCTATCTAAATAGTCAACAAAAGTGCTATTCAAGAAAAGTACTAGATCCTGGCTTCACTAAATATTTAGTTGGATTTTTTGGCTCGTTTGTGCACCCACACAACTACTACCTTCATTATTTGCTTAGCTCTACAAAGAGATATAGGAATAATGGAAGTGAAAGTAGCAGGATTATTGCTCGATTAGATCTTTCATCCTGTCATGGGATTTTTCCGTTTACTTGCTTCCAGCGTCTTTTAACAGGGTTTTGGATATCGCCTACCCTCAAAATACATTTTCCTTGAAGGAAGTGTAAGAATCTTTTGTTTTGGAAGCATTCATCTGTGCCTAATTGTAATAAGCTTTTTCCTTTCTCAGACAATCTCAAGATTTTTTCCATTTCCTTTTTTGGGTGGCTGGCTGCCTATTATGAATGAGAATCCACTTCTTCCCCCACTTTGTAAAAACCGATAAATGATGCTGGGATTTCATACTCGAGCATCGTTCACTTCTCACCTCTCAAAGATATTATTAGCACAAATTAGATTATTGGAGTGATGATTTGATAAATTTTTAAAAGTGGTTTGCTATTCAACTGTTGTCCTATTTCTTTATACTAGTTTGGCATTTCCTCAGACAAATGTCTTCCTTATATAACATGAGATTGTCCATAGCTTATATTTTATCTCCGTTTAGTTACAGTACATACAGGGGACGACAATAATGTTACGGAATTTTCTTTTAAAAACTTAACATAAGAACAGTCGGGTTCTGATAACAAATTTTTTATCGTTACCAAAAAGGCTCCACAAACGCTTGATGCTTGCGTAATAGTACGCTAAAGGTGAGAAGTAGGATGAAGTGAGCACTTATCCACGTAGAAATCCAACGGGATTTGAGCACATCATTATCATTTTACGGATTGTATTCATATCTCGTTTCTGAAAGCTATTACATTTCGTGCTGCTAAACGAACACGACAGCTTGTTGCAACGTGTTTGGTGAGTATTGTATTATCTAACGTCTTTTATTCCTTACGCAAGTTACAATAGCCGAAAAAAAGTTTATTTAAATCACATTGTCACAAATATACTTCAAACAAATAAACAAGTTGTTATTCTCCCATGTGCGCTACTAGCAAAGTTTTAAAAGTTTCAGGGAAAGAGAAGGAAAGGGAGGGTGGGATAGAAAGAAAAAAGTAGTAGAGGATGATGATAATGCAGAAAGTACTTTTTGATGGTAGGGATGAGGAGACACCTTTTTCACCTTGTTTCACCTATTCTACTCAAGACTAGAGCACAACTCAAAGGTGGTGTATATATAGCATCCCCGCGCATCACATAACATCAAATATTGTTGTTGCATATATACCTTGTGGCTGAAAGAGCCTCTCCCTTTCACCTTCGTCGTCATTCTTCTCACGTTATTCACATGCATACAAAAAGATATGCTCACCAGAGAAAATGACTGAACGTACATTGTACAAATTCATACATATGTTGGGTAACTTGTACGTGTGGATCATTCAACTGAATTTTCCCTTGCTATTTTCACAAACAGCGACAACCGTGGTGGTGGTGGAAGTTGTTCAAGGTAGGCTTGTTTGTAGGTATGTCTGGTAAACAACGTAAACTAAATCTATTCAAATGGACTGAAGAAATGGCATGAAATTGAGATATATGAGGACGTTCTACAAGACAGGAATATGAAATTTGGGAGACTTTTGCTTAAAATTGCATATCAAGTACAATACACACACAGGTTATATTACCTCAGAGTGGGCAAGGGAGCGAGAGGGGCTTAACACCTTTAATATCCATAAAAGCTATGTTAGTTTGAATAAAGTGTAGTATATTACATTTACACTATTGGAAAACTGGAAAAAACTATCTGAATGGTAAACAATGCCTGATATTATGGAAACGTGTACCTGCGCTTTGATGAGTACCTTTTTAGCTTTTACATCCTTGAACTAGTTTACTTGCCAGAACCGTATTATTACAATACACAAAAAGCCATGCTGCTATAAACTATTCTACGAATGAGGGTCCCATCCATCTTTTATTGTTTATGGAGGTCGACAGTTTGCAATGGAAATATTCATTTATTTAATTGGTCATTCGATTTATATTACGCGATAAGTAATGAAGTGTATTTTCTAAAGTCAATGGTTTATGTCTGCGATGAGTTTACATCACTTCATTAATTATCCACCCGTGAAACAGTATGAGCATGACACAGTATGTTGAGGGTGCAATATTATTCCAGGAAATGAATGTTCCTGAAGAAATTTTAGTATGCTTCAAAAGTGTCGTCATACTTAAAGAAATTGGATTGAAGCAGCAAACTAAATGAGAAAATTTGTAAACTGCAGAGTGTTTAACAGTTAGATTAAATGCAAATGAAAGAACTTAATTAATACTCATTAGTTTAGTTACTTATCAAGAATTTTTGCTTAAATCTGTTCTTTTTTGTTGAAGGGAGAGGGGAAGAGAAACGATGATGAGNACTTATCAAGAATTTTTGCTTAAATCTGTTCTTTTTTGTTGAAGGGAGAGGGGAAGAGAAACGATGATGAGAGAAAAATCATTTAAATCTTCAGCTTTTTGTAGTCCTCCGTTCGACTCGCTGTATTTCAAAATATGCACTTCTTTTAAGATTCTTTGAAACATAGTTTCAAACAGGGATAATTAGTGTGGGTTAAAATATGCTAATATTGTGAATCTAATTGTAAAGCTAAAATTAAACATTTAATCAAATTCGGATAATATATTTACAATTTTATAATATTGAAGTGATTATTGTGAGATTTGAAAACTATAAAGTCGACATATACCATATTTATATCCCTCGCTTTGCTATTTGCTATATGAAATATTATAACAGACCGTGTATATTATCTTAAGAAAGGAGTTTACTAAAAACCGATTTAGCCGGAGACTTTCTCTTTTTAGATATATCTGATTCAATACCCTATTCTTTCCCATCTTAATTTTCAAACTGACAATCACCACTGTAATAAGTTTGTTATATGTATCTAGTAGTAAATGATGCAATATATCGTATATAGAATATAGCCTTATACATACTTTTAACATGTACATAAATTAAAGAAAGACAAATGAAGAAACGCACACAAACATTCCAATTCGACCAATCCAATTTTGGGGTGATGTGCCATTGTGTTAAGTAAACTGTGGATAATTTTGCCATTAAATACGCTGAAGCATTCACTACCGATCAACTACGCTTATTTTCTGTACACTTCCGTTCAACCAATCTGTACTTAATGGTAGGATGAGCATTGAACTCCTGTGTAATATATTTTGCTGGCATATACAGTCATTCTCATTAGTACATCGTTTTACTATCGACAATATAAATATATTTATGTACGTTGGAGCTTTAATTGAAGTTTGAATACCTTCACTCACTCATTTTCCATTCACTGCACAAGTACAGTCGAAGAAGGAACATGTTCGAAAACTTTACCAGAGTTGGAGGAAAGTTGTAAAATTAAGTTGCGCACTTGAAGTGGAATCTTCTGCTTTCATACCACCCACTACAGTAATTTGAGTTGGATTTGGGAACTGCCAGATGTACACATTGCACATTATAAGATAAAACGGACATGTAACTATATTTTCGTAAACTATCATAAATTCATTCTGCTTCATGATAAATTGATAGTGAAAACAAGCTTAAAGTTTTGACTGCGTTTGAATAACAGTAAATATACTGCAATTATTGTGCATTAAATGGCCTAACCGTCTTTTGACTAGTTTGTTAAGTACTATCATCGAATAAATATCGATTGGGTATTTTAAATTTGTATTGTATTGTTGTCTTCTATACAAATTGCGTAGCAGGAAACCTGAAATTTGTATGAAACCCCAAAAAACTCTTGTATTCCTTTGGTAGCTTTTACATAACATTCAGCAGGTTCATTTATCCAGAGAATTTAGTACACTCAGCTCATCTTCAAATGGCACAAAGCTCGAAAGTGATCATTGGTTGGTCGAAAATTGTAATTCCTCCAGCGTCGAAATCATTGAAAGAAACCACCTCTTTTGAAGATGTGTGGCACTCACTTTCATAAAATTGCACTCACCTCTCTCCCACCGACCCAAATTAGCTGTTCTAAATAAAAGATTAGAACCACTAGAGAAATGCAGATAAACCTTTGCCACAGCAGAGGAGCCTTGTGTTTTAGTGTGAATGATTATAAGCTCACCTATCTTATCTTTTCCTCTTTGTTTTCTTTACCTTACAAGTAGCATCTAAACTTGTACAGTTACATTTCTTTAAGAAAGACAGTACTCTTCGAATTAATTCAACAAGAGACTCAAACGGGAAACAGAGTAAATATATATATTGGAAAGTAGAAAAAAAGGGAACGTGAACTATGGAAAAAAACCAAACTGGTTATAGGTATACGCTCACACACACAAGACGTAAAGCTTGTTGTTTAAAAGACGAGAGAAGACCAACATTTTAAACTCCTTTAGTTTCAGATCAGGCGTCAATCCGTCTTGAATACCTTCATGTCTTGAATGCTAATCACAGTTGCATTCTCCCAAAAGTACCATATCATTTGACTAGGGATCTATGCTCAGGCAAGCATAAACGCAAAAACCCATCTGTTCTTTTTCTAAAAACCCATTCCACTGTTTCCTAATAAGACATCTTTTTCTAGCTTCTCAGGCAAGCATAAACGCAAAAACCCATCTGTTCTTTTTCTAAAAACCCATTCCACTGTTTCCTAATAAGACATCGTTTTCTAGCTTTCTCTCCCTCTCTTACTTTCTCCCAAACTTGCTTTCTCGTTCTCCTTGTGTTAGTTTTTACCCAAAAAGCGTAGATACAAATACAAATACTCTCCTGCTCTGCTCGACATGTTGGTAACGATATAAATGAAAGAGTTCTTGCAGTGAACGGGTTAAAACGGTTTAACCTCCAAATCGTGCAGAATGACGTTGAAGAAATGAAGATGAAAAAAGTGAAGATGCCAAGATGGGTAAATAAAGACTTTGGGTTTACACTTATTATATACATCCTTCGTAAAATTGACGCTCTGTCTATAATAAACTGCAATATATATGATATAGTAAACGTTTGCTAAAATTATGCCACGCTTTGCTTACTTGTGCTATACTCTGTATGTATATGGTAGTTAGACTACCGAGATAGGAAACAAGTCGACAAATGGAAGTCTTAAAAGACAAGGAGATGGTATAGGTGACAACTAGATTAAACCTCTTGAGTAAACTTCATGATGTTGATGCCACTTCATTCATCCACTCACTCAGCCATACCATCCCGTGAAAAAAATATTCCCACTTTCCCAACCTACGAGGAGAAAGGCTATATGTGGTGTATGTATGCCTACTTTTGAGCTTTCTCCAGAATTGCTAGGAACCTTTTGCTGTGCCTTTGTGAGATGATGATACACACATATAGACACAGGCTACACACGAAGATGTGATTTGAATAAAAATTTAATTTCTTACTCTAAAAGCATTTTCTTTTATTTTCACTGTTTACAAGATCTTTATCACTTCCCCTTCAAGAAATTCCTGAACTCTTTTCCGACATAAGAAGTGTACGTACGCAAACGGAGCAAATCATGATGATGGCATATTATTGAACTTTTTTCTTATACTGACTTTAGAACAAATAGCTAGTAAACTTTTTGATGTCTTTTTCATCGATACTGAGGGACGAAGATGTAGTCTTAGATTATTCCACAGAACACACACAAGGAGATGGGCATGTATGCTATTTTATCGATGAAAAAGTGAATATGATGGATTGAAACCCACAAGAATTTAATATGCTTTGCCCCAGTTTTCATTGTCAAATTTGTACTCCTAGATTATTCCACAGAACACACACAAGTAGATGAGCATATATGCTGTTTTATCGATGAAAAAGTGAATATGATGGATTGAAACCCACAAGAATTTAATATGCTTTGCCCCAGTTTTCATTGTCAAATACCATCATTGCGTATGGATGAGGTAATGTGTGAATTTCTGAACTTGAAGTGCAAGAAGTGGTGGGCAGACGTGGTAAGCTATTTCATTCATAACTGCTCATATGACTTCCACTTGAGGGGATATTTGTTTCAAATATCGCATATCATGAAAAGATTTACATAAATTGTATATTGAATTCAGTGGGGCGACTTAATCGGTCGAAGTAGAAAGGGTTTATTTGGATTTTAAAGCTCCAGGTTCCAGTGAATTTTATCTTAACGGTCGGTTTTCTGCTCTAAATCTTACTATCTTCAAAAGTTGAGAGCATTTTGACTAAAATGGACTATTCAATAATATGATAAGCAACAGTGATGACCAGATTGACGGTAAAATTAGTTAATGGCCAAAAACATGTTATTCGATTATTTCGATTAAACTGTGAGGCAAATATATTTAATTAAAATAGTGCTAAAATCAGTCTGATGGAACAGATAAAGCACGATTGCTTTGTTTCCTTAAAAATTGGTGGTACATGTTTTAATGCGATAAAACTTCAATGACTTTTTCAAACGAGAAAAGTGTACATTACATGCAATGGCTTTCCCATAAAATGCACATTTAAAAGCATGAAATGGATTTTAATGACACCCTTCATGTAGCTCATTCTAGGTACGACATAGACATAATATTTCATACAATCATTTTGACAAAATTATGAAAGTGTTAGTGGATTGAACATGTGAATTTCCCACTATTTTACGTGGGAACAAAAACAAGCATTATTTGCAAGGATATGACAAGCAATGTAAAAACAAGACTACACTCGCAATACTACCTTCATCCACTGTCTGTGATCCTGTTAAGATTAATTAATTACTTCCTCTATACAGTCGAAATTGATGCGTTATTATTTGGCTTTGCTAATATGTCGATATGAAAATGAGCTCATGACTGAGCGGCTATGAACGACTGGAAACCCTAGGATTCATTTCAGATATAGTTTTTTTTCTTTCTCTCGATCAAGCTCATCCTTAAGCAAAAACCTATAAACACATCGAACTCCATTCAAATTTTATAGAGATGATAGTAAATGTATAATTAAAATGAATGGGTGAAAAACTGTCAGAGGGAATAAACTAAAATCCGCTTTCCAGTTGAGCTCAGCTGATGCCTGACAATTTGAAATGGGCATAAAAGGAAATAACAGCAGTATTGGTTGTAGTAGTAGTTAATATTACAGTCTATATAATAATAACTGGAGCACGAGAAAGCAAGTCCCTCTTTCCTCCATTTCTCCGATTTTCCCAATGTTCATGAACTTTCCATATAATATCCATCTCTCGTATAGCAGAGAGGAGTACGACAGGGATGTTTTTCTCCGTTTTGCTTGCTGCAAAGTGCAAGCTAAAATGGAGGAGATGAACTCTGCATGCAAAATGATGTGGCATTGTACACGACGGTTGTTGTTACTACATACAGATGTACAATGTGAAGATTGGAGGAGTCAGGCAGTGTGATTATGATCCGCTTTGGGATTTTCTCCGCTTCTCCAACCATCCATCCGTCTCTCTCCAGAAATTACCTAGTAAAATGCAATGCAGCTTGCAGTTTATGTACATTTTACATTTGTATTAGAAGGAAATGGGGTGGCTGGTTCGCTATTCCGTCGTGTCTGCTGTCTCTAAAAGTATTTGTGAAAACCCTCTGTGTTTTAGGAGATTCATCCTAGATCCTATATAAAAATTGCATATCTGTTAATAGAGCACATGGCAGGAAGGAGGACTGCTGCTGCTGCTATCAGTTTTTGTAGAGGTCCTAAGTGGATGATGTTAATAGAGTGTACATAAGTATAAAAGTAAGCAACACGATGACTACACGGGATCACACACAATGAACCGTGAGCCACACACAGACAGACAGTTTGCCTATTTATACTCTGCTGCATTTCTGCTGTTGCTGTTGGAGGTATTTCCTACAACCTCTCTCTCTCCCTCTCAGAAAGACTTATGACTGAATGGCATTAATTAATGAAGTATAGAATTTAATTTAGAGACATTGGAGAATTAAAACAACCAGGGGATTTCTCCAGCTCTCGTTTCTCTTCAACTACTCATTTATTTTCATTCCCACACGGATATCAATGGAGTGTAGTACGTTGCTCTTTACAATTTACTTTACAATTTTACGAACAACTTTTTTTCTGTCCCCAGTGTCTGGACGAGTAGTATAGAGAAATGTATGTCTGACAGGACAAGCTCAATAATATTTATATTCATAGTTTGTAGTAAAGTTATATATAGGAGTATTTTATCGTTTATGAGCAAATTCTGTCAGCTCCCATAATAATAGTATGCTTGAATTCTGCAAAATGATTTGAGGAGAACGTTAATTCTCACTGGAAAAAAATAAATGGGGATAATTTGGCTGGGGAGCTGGGATCCTTTCATTCTGTCATTAATAAAAATAATATTAATAGAAAATTTAAAAAACGGTTAAACCAATCGGTTATGAAAGCATCCTTCATTATATCTTCTTGTTTTTATATATTATATGATGATCAAACAAATCAACGATGACTCTGAGTCTAATTGCTATTTTTTTATTTGTTTTTCATGCTTCTCAATACTTCATCGTTTATAGATAGGTAAGTAAACCCTAAAATAAAATAGTTAAGAAATAATTAGTTTTTCTTAATCTATATTAATCTATTTCCTATATTGATCGTAGCCTGGGTCCACATTGATCGTAGGATGATTCTCACAATCCACAAGCATATTGTGACAAGAATTCCTCGGTTTAGCGTCTCGTATGATTCCCACAAGACTTGGCTCCTTCATATCAACTCAGTACAGCAAGAGGATAGAGGATACTATATGTAACTTTTTTAACTATATTTTTCAACTTGTTATATTTTCAAAAATTTCAACAAAATTTCAAAGTTTCAAAAATTTTAAAAAATCAAATATTGTTCATATTACAGGTGTCAGGTGAACACAGAACCAATGATTTCTCAGGTTGGATATCTTCAAGTCGTAGGTAAGTCAAGTGGCAACTCCAAGTCAGATTACACAGAAATGTTACGGAGAAAAGTAAGGCTGGCCTACAAAAAAGTTGAGAGGGAAAGTACGATTACTACACTCGAATGAGTACTATTGACATTTGATCTTCACGGTAAATCATCTCTTGTCAACTCTCTTGAAAGAGGAAAAAGGATGAAAGAAACAGATTGATTTCCAATCCAGTCATCTCTCAACTCCCTTATTCTCTCTCCATTAGTTCGGCATTTTAGTCTTTGCTTTGGTACAACCAGCCAGCTAGCATACTGCGTCATCCATATACTAAAGGTAATAATCCGAAAATATCTTTTCTTGTTGTCACTTCCTTTTTCATCTAGTTCCCCCTAATATTCTGGATGAAGAGAGCTCAGAGTCCCATGTTGCTGTAAGGGAACATCAGAACATTACACTGAGCTGTAAAGCCGAAGGATTTCCGGAGCCACGAATAACTTGGAAACGTGAGGATGGTCAACCCTTCGCACTAGATCGAAGGAAAAAAGGTTTGTTGAAGCAAAAGTAAAACGATTTTTTCAGCTTTCACTACTACAACAAATTGTTGGACAAATGCAGACCTTTCAACTGTGTGTTTGTGGTTTCATTCTGCCAACACAGTCCATTTTCATGAAGGAGAAAAAACAAGACAGGAAAACCGGAACAGATAACCAATGTCTGGTCAGTGGTCAGAATCTATGGTGGAACAAACTTTTTACTAGGGTTGGGTTGCTAAACTAGATATACCAAATCAAAACCAGATTACTTAACAAATGTCCGGTTTCCGCCATCATTTGATAGGTCATTGTATTACTCATTTCTCTCACTAGAGACATATATACCATATACATATATATACCATTTATTGCACATCACAGTCAAAAGTATTATATGATATATTATTACGCTTAAAAATATGCGACATGAAGCATTTCATAAGTAGTTCTTGATTAATAATAAATAATTTCTTAGAAATTAAATTTTTTCTATACTTACTGAACCCATTCATTAGATAAATAATATGTGATCCAGAAACTCTGTTAACTCAATTGAATCGTCACTTTGAATTAATGTGAATTTTCAACCAGAAAAACAATCACTGATAGATTATACTTCACTTTGTGTAATCAAGGCATGTGCACGCATTTGTTTTT
The DNA here is from genome assembly GCA_027743765.1 of Coecobrya sp. COE2. Lineage (NCBI taxonomy): Eukaryota > Metazoa > Arthropoda > Collembola > Entomobryomorpha > Entomobryidae > Coecobrya > Coecobrya sp. COE2. Next base: position 20,060 of record JAHZMV010001279.1, on the reverse strand, counting down.
CTTTCACTCAAACTCAAAGAACAATTTCAGACACATACAAAAATAAAATGGAGATAAAAATATATCAAGAAAGAGAAACTTTTTAGAATCTGAAACTAGTACAGCCAAGTTTTTTTTTCTCCTTTACCATCAATTATTGTTCTTTCCCATTGACAATGTTCTGGTCTAGTTGAATACAAAAAACTGTCAAAACCATACATAATGCATGTTGATGGGAACATTTACTTCCTGTCCTTATTACGAACATAAGTGGGCACTATATGAAATAAGTATATGTACTGGGACATGAAGTAGCAACGATCCAAATCTAGGTTCTTGTGAAAATTGTAAGTGAAAGTAATGGATTATAAAAGGCAAAAACAGAAGATTAAATGGTTGTTTTTGTTGTTGCCGCATTTATAGACATCGTCGCGGTTCTATCATGGCAAAGGATTCGCTTCCATCGCAAAAAGAACCCATAATAAAAGAAGAAGCTTTCAAGTCGCAAACAAGGAAACCACATTCATATGATTTTACAAGTGATATAAAGCACGTGTGGGGTGTGGGTTTCCAGATATATGGTTTCCATCATCTCACAATATGAAATAAAGAGAAAGAATGGTGGTGCACTGATGTGAGTTTATATGTCATTTCTTCTTGAGTATGTAATCGGTCAGGTTTTTTTTACTGAGAAAAAAATAAAATAGTTCTCTTTGTCTACATGGAACTTTTAGATGTACATTAACAAAGTTGGTAACTTGGCTTGAATTTGAGGATATAAAATATAGACAAAAGTGCACGTACAACCCAGGATAATATACAATGAGCAAGGGACAACCCCAAGAGATGTGTATTTTCCCCTTAAGTCTTCTTTCCACTCTTTTGCCCGTTTTTTTTGTTCTTTACTCTTCAAACAAGCAGTGAGAGTAGCAGCAAGTAAGTAGCTGTGTCATCCTCTTCTCATGTTTTCATGTATACTACTGTAGAGCTGTGTGTAACAGTCGTCTAGTCTAGCAAGCAGAAAAAAACTTCTTGACTGACTGACTTGGAACGGGTAAACAGAGTTAAAGAGAGATTGCATTAAGGGTTGTTCGATGGATGGATGGGCAGAGAAATAGGAGAAGAGTTGAGACATATGTGACTATTTACAAGCATTATAGTATAGATAACCGTAAACCGTGATAATCATCTGCTAGATCAGTGATGGTTGTAACATCAACGCAAATGGAAAGTGGATGGAATGATTGTCATCCTTGACTATACTTTACTCTCATATACTACCTACTCTGGCCCAAAATAAAGGAGACTATGCTGATGATGATGAGTAGATCAGAAGATAAACTAAAACTTTTACTACCTATCTCACTTTTTCCTTCCCTGTGCTGCAATAGTCTGTGATCACGATCAATCTTTCGCACTCTAATACACAGAAGGAAAATACTTGCATTGCGTACTACGGTATAATTTCAAATAGTACATACATTTTGTAGCTTACTCATTTTATTTTCTTCCAGGCATTTTGTGCACGCTGCCGCTGCAATTGTAATAATCCTAACGGATTATGTGCCTGCGTTAGAATTATGACATATATCTATAAATACACGTATATATTAATTTTGTTACCGAATATAAATATAGTGAAGTTTTGATCCTTACATAACATGTTTCCAATTCCAGACGGAGACGACACATGACACATAATATGTAGGTGCACTTGTTAGATAACTCGAATTATATTTAGATATTTATAACCCAACCCGTATAATGTATATCTATGAACCGTTTCATAATATGTAGGTAGAGTTAAAGTCTAAAACATTGATGAGGTATACCTAAAACCATAAGCTGCCTTTGCAATATAAAGCCATACTTCATCGATTTCCTAAAGCTGCGTTTTCCGTGTTGGTAAGTTGATCTTACCGCACGATTAGAGTGATCGTTTGTCGATTGTCATCTTTCCTTTCAGTCCTTTCACTCAAGGTTCATTTACTCACTCTTGAATCTTTTGTTTGCTCCACGACTTTTTCTCGAAACAACTTGTTTTCATCTATACATACAGTAAAAGCTTTGATCTTCAGATTAAGTCCTGATGAGGGAAACAATAAAGATTTTCAATCGGACTTAGCCATTCTATAAGTACGACTTGTTTCGTTTAATAATTTTTGTTAATGAATGATTATATATGGCTACATTACGATATTTTAGTAAGCCAAATGATATTTTAGAGAATCCATGCATTCATTTTTGTCATTCATCACGATCATCTTCATGCTAATCCTCCAAATATTAACTTTCCAATTCAAAAGATTCCAGTTTGGAGGCATTAAATTTGATATTAATCCTTGGGTAAAAGTGAGCCGAAATGCACGCAAACATAGTGTGTTGCAAATTACGAGCATGATGACATAATCCATTTTATTTATTCAGCAATTTTCATTATGCAAATCAAAGTAAACAGATTTATCTTTAATGGAACTTTCAGTTGTTGTCAAAAGAGGATTATAAAGTGTTTACTTTCTCCAGTGACAATTTTACTTAGCATTCTAATACATACATATACATATGTGTAACCGCAACTTGTTGTAGCGATGAACAAGCAAACAAGAGTGATGAAACGTATTACTCTTTAATTCAATAAGAAACACAACAAGCATCTGTGTAAAATAAAGAAATTAGCAAGTCATAATACCAAAGTCTAAAGTTAGAACAGAAAGCATGTAGGAAGAAGTATACGGCTGACTTTATATGGATGAAAAGGACTAAAAGATGTTGAGAGAATGCGTTCAGGATGAAATTAGTCCAAAAATCCCATCAGGACACCTAAAGGGATGTACGCACACACCTTGTTCACTCACATAACACACATCATTCCACTTTCTCCATTTCTGTCCATTAGCGGCTTGCACGGTATATAAAAGGAAAAAAACACATCTATACGCATTGCATATATAGCAGCAATCGCAGCAGTCGTTGAACGTCTGTCTGCCTGCATTACAGCAAGCATCACACGATATATTACAAAAGTTTTGAGGGAATTTTCTTTCTCTTCTAATAAACATAAGCTCAGCAAGAGTTCGTAAGGTTATAGAGCTGGTGTAGCCTAGCCTCCAGCAAAACTGTTGCTTTCCCTCACTCTCCCTCTCCTTTCTCGGTTTTATGCCAGCATCAGAAAAGCTTGCTTAAGTGTTAATGGCAGAGTAAATGGAAATGACTTTCTGCTTGCTTAATCAAAGACAATACTTTTGAGAGCGAGCGTAGGAGAACGTAACGAGCTAAAGACTATAGCCTTGTACAATACTCCCAAAACTATTGCCACACACGCCTTGAAAATTATCTGGGAGTTGGGATTCTGGATTTTCCATGTGTATACAGCAACCCTATCACAGAGGCAGTATTTACATATAGACACATTACGTAATTGAAAATGTTATAGAAATAGGCACGCACAAAAGCAGGAACATGGAATCCGCATTTCTATACAAAAGCAAGGAAACGAAGCGTGATTTTAATGGTTGTATACGTACCTAGTCAGTATTTGTGCATATTCATAAATGTCGAAAACAAAATACGGTGGTGGGTGGCTTATAGAACAGCATAGATTTTCTATAGAAAATGCTTAAAGATAAATGTGGGTATATGTATATGGGGCACAGTGGCACATATTTACAAACTTTCTCTTTTCCCCGTTATTGTTACGTACTTCCTCCTTTTTACTTTAGACGTTCTTCTGTTTTGCAATTCACCATCTCATTTCCGCAGTTAGCATTATGCATGCCAGATCATATTTTTTCTTTTGCTTTCATTCCACCGCTGGAACGTCGATGTTTGTACGCATATAACCGCACTGGCTGTATAAAATGTAGGTAGGCATTCATGCCAGAATCCTTACATACAAACAAACAATAACAAGACGCATTGTTTGAAGACAGTTATGCACTTTTAAAGTATATAAATCACAGAATCACTTTAGTAGTACAAACGCTTTTCTTTTTTTCATTCGCGAAGCCTGAATTACTACCTATAGTATTTTGTGGCCATAAAATATAAAAATTTAAGCTACAAAGAGTCTTGCGTTTTTTTCGTAAAAGGCTTTGCTCACTCGTGGAAAATGTGTCTCCATTTTTATATTCTTTTGAGCATTATTTTTTTGGAAAGTAAGAGAGAACCCAAAGTTGATATTTCACGGTTTTGCGTTACGTCATATTCACCAGCTGTACCTCCACATGACAAAGGCTTAAAAAGGAAATCCATGGATTTGCAACGGGTATTAAATTGAGAATTGTGAATGATTTATTGTCAAATGGAGCGTTAGGACATGTGCTTTAGTTAAGAGCTTTAATCTTCATATAACAACCGAGTATTCCATCGAACAAAATGGGGATGCTTCGTAATAGCAGTAACACTGTTTTGCTTCCAAGGTTGGATTGGACGATGGTTCGTCTACGTGTGTGTTCTTTTATGTGTGCCGCATTTATATGTTCCAAATCAGTCAGCTATTTCACTACTCCACATAACCTGAAAAGGCAAAATGAATGTCGTTAAGCAATAAGCATGCATCCGCATCTAGAGAAGAGTTGAATCTTTCGTTTTTTTCCACAAACAGTATAGATATATCTGTCCGCTTGGGACAGTGCGTATGCATTACCCAACAAGCAAATTCATGTATCTCATTTTCAAACGAAAAGCAGGAACTGGAATAGATAAAACTGGCTTTATAGTTGAGAAGGAAAGCAAAGAAAGCTCCTTCGATCGAAGTGATGTGACAGGATTTGAACTTTTATATTAACTTCCACATTTGCTAATACTACACTGAAATAGAGGTAGAGGTACGATATATTTTCAATCATAAACTGTATGTATGTAAGTATAATTGTAAAATTCAATTATCTCTTTTCGCCAAATTATTGTTTTAAATCAATTTGAATTATTAATCCATCTTGATTAAAATAATCAACATCATTCATTAGTGTAAAATATCCATCGTTAACCACCATGTGTATTTACTATTTAACAACACCCAATCTTAATTACATAGGTAAAATTTTATAAATATTTTGAAGGATAAATCTTCCATGGATTAATGTACTATAAATCAAGTAAAATAAAACTCGTAACTATCATAAAGTCTCAAATATAAAATTATCCCGACACTTTGGAATTTAATGAACCGGCAATAAAGACGAGTAGAGTGCAAGTGTATGTAATTTCATTGAGCTCATTCACCAAAGGAAATGAAGTTCAGGTTTCCGCAAACGAAAACTGCTGAATGAGTCCAGTCCAACTTTACTCACATGAATCAAAAGTGTATATAGCATTCGAACCGTACATGTGAAAGTTCTTATTTTACACGCAATTCTAACTTTAGGATAATTCGTTTTCACTCCGTCGTACGCATATTGATTTTGAAAGAAAGTCTACGGATGTCCTTGAACGAAGCATAAATACCTATTATACTAATAAATAAACATAATGGAGGCAATGTAGTAAATAAAGGCAATTCGAGGTAGCCCCGAAAATTCGACACACTCCCAGTCATTTTAATAAATGACCGTATTCACTGGACTACTACCAAAATGTTGCTACAGTCCACATAGTTTATGTAGTTGACGTTTTTGTTCATTCATTTACAGTTGCCTACAGTCATCATAAACCAAAATGCCCTTGCAGTACAATATAAAGTGAGCTAGATAAATGACGAAAACATATTGTAGGATTGTGATTATAGTTCATCCTTCTATGATAACAAGATTAAAAGAAAAGATCGCCAGTGCACTCCGTCCTGCATAAATGTCTTACATTCATGATCAGTTACTATCCAAAGTTTATAAGCAAAGCACACAAAAAGTTTTTTTTTCGTCATTCGGTTGAACAGAGCATGTATCCATATACATACTTGTAAATCCGCAACTCACATTAAGTCACCCCTCACGCACAATGTCGTGCAATAATCATCAACAACAACAAAACGATGCACACTAACGGTACATGCATCCGAATACATAGACAAGGAAAACTCGTCAAAGATTGGAAAGGTTTCAAATTACACTAAAGTGGATATGGGCACACGTAGGTATCTTTAAAGATTTTATTTTTAGTAAACTGCATTTCTCTGCGCTTTTTCCTAATGACTCTGATGGAAAATGCATGCAATGCAGTAGTCTGTGAGTGAGTCAATGCTTGCGTTGATGCTAATGATACTTCTGTTGATGATTATTGTTGATGAACTAAAAAAAAACTAGGGTAAAATGGAAAGTGATTGTGTGCATAGTGTACACTATGCAGTGGAACGGGAAAGAATAACAGAACACGGAGACAACCAGTAAGCATTATTGTTGTTGCTCACCACCATCCCATCATCAACCCAAGTGAATTTTCTCCTTTCCAAGGCCAAATTGGCTGCCCCTAATATCAGAAACACATTATAACATCGGTGCGTTGATCTCTTGTTGAATGGTAACAATGTAGCCAGAATAGTAGTAGCGCATGGTGTTGGAGTGATCTGTGAGTGAGTGTGTACATTTCCATAAACAATCTTTCTGGGTACGTTTTTTCTCCTTTCCCGGATGGACCTTAGGGATCGGGCTAGAATGGTTACTGCTGCTTGTTGTGTGGTGCATCATCCTTACATCATCAGAAAAGCCAGAAATGAGGGTTGCACGGCACAAAACAAACCAGCATAATGCGGCATGATTGAAGAAGAATGACTGGGTGAATGTTGTCACATTTTTATGAACATGCATTTCATCTCCAACAAATATTATTATTGCCGTGCGTAAATGTAAATGTAATACCCTTACTCTCTACCCCCTTGTTTTTCTCATCATGATCATCATAGTAGCAGCAGTAGTAGTAAAGCAGGCAGCATAAGGAAGGGTAATATTCTAGCAACGATCAGCAAAGCTGTAGTGGCAACATAATATAATCCTGAAAACTGCATTGCTTCTGATTCCATGGTTCGCCCTTCTCTCCTCCTTCATTCTCAAATGTATATCTATTTTTTCTAGTAGATATTTTTATTCGATAGCTCTCGATAAAATTATTCCGCCTGACTATGTTTCCCAGCTTTTTACACCCTGTCTATGTCAATGTTTGCCGTTTTATTAGCATTTTGAATGCCAGGATATAACTGGATATGGAGCACATGCCATTGTTGATACAATCAATTTAGAAGGATGCTCACAGTCCTGTTGTTGTACCCCATACCATGCAATGCAAAACCATTCAAAAATTTAATGGATATACAACTAACGATAAGAAATGGTGGACAGTTTTGTGGATTGTTTGAAGCAATATGATGCGACATGCGATGTGCACTGGATGTCGTGATATCATCATACTTGCCACATGCACACTTTCATTTATAGGTATTTATTAAGGACATAAACGTAAATCTCTTTGGAATATTCATTATGAGGAGCTGGGGATTTGAATCGAAGATATGATGGCTTTTAACTAACTGAAAAAAAAAGAAGTAGCAGTGCATGTCATGGGCGCATGGACCTTCATTTGTTTATGTGGTGTTTGAAAGTGGGTAATGTTATTTATGACTTCCATAATTTGACATTGACAATGGGCTGGCTTACTCGGAATAAAATGCATTGTCTAAAAAAATACAACAATAACAATTTTATTTTGTTTGAGGCACGTGTGACTGGAGAGCTATTAAATGGCGGCATGGCATAATGCATCTGAAAAAATCATTCATTTGAAAATATATTTTTTTCTCGAATTTGACTCTGGAAAGGAATGACAAAGTCCTAATAACCAATTGTCTAAAAGGATGCTTGTGGTCTGCTTGTGTTCTACTTAAATGAATAGACTACATTAATGATTTAGGGAAAATCGAAGCATATCATGAAATGGACAAACTTTTAATATTATGGCTAGAAGCCTAACTCATTGGTGAAACTATTAATATATGTTGCCAATTCTTTGTATTTCAGTAAATATGTCGGAAGGCGAAAGACTCCATTTAACGAAAATCAGTCGATTGGAAATGGGCGCATACTTATGCATTGCATCAAATGGAGTACCACCATCAGTATCAAAACGGTGATGTTTTTCAGTAAATATGTCGGAAGGCGAAAGACTCCATTTAACGAAAATCAGTCGATTGGAAATGGGCGCATACTTATGCATTGCATCAAATGGAGTACCACCATCAGTATCAAAACGGTGGGTTATAATATATTCAGTATAAAAATCTCTTGATACTCTTTAAAATAACTTGATGATTAATCTCTTTTCTTACATTCTTCATTACAGGATCATCATTGACGTGGAGTGTAAGTTTCAACTTTCTATTTTTAGCTTGTTTCATAACATTCATTTTGATGCCTCCAAAGTCCAAACAAAAGTCCACAAATGTGTCACAAAGGTAAGCTGATATTATATTTGATGCGACAAGTTTATTTCTAGAAGCATGAAAATCTCAAGATCCCGAGGAAGATTAATATGAAAATAAGGATACGTTTTAACTGACGCAAAATTAGTAAAATAAGCTCCAAGATTTCTTGGATTACACAGTTCGACATTTAGTCAAAAAGATCAACTGGTCAATGCCGTGTAGCCATGTAGGGGGAATGTATATTTATTGACGCACCGTTACCATCAAAGGAAAAGTAGAGTAGTATCAGCAATTTTGTATCTATGTAGTTGACTAAGAAAATAGAAATTCGAGAGGGATCAAGGTGGCACGAAAGATAGATGAATGAACAGAGAAGAGGGTGGAGGAACTTGTAATTTGTCTTGATCACTTCACTTCACTTTACTCCGTAGGAATTCACTTAAGACTCCCTCTTTCACACATTCTTGGTCGACTTCCTCATCCTCATGATATTACGTTTCGCTTATCGACTTTGTGTGATGGAGGAAGAAGGCTACTTTATTCCTTTCGCCTCTCCACTGACTAGAGAGTGATTGAACCTGTACACTTTGAAATATCTAGTTTGTATAAGAAGGCTAAACTAAAATCCTGCTAACCAACTTTAAATAAGGAGAGCCCAACACAAAAGCACATTCAGTGAAACTAATTCACTTTTGTATTTTGTTACGTTCATTTATAGAAACTCTGCTCGTAACTCCAGACATGACGGTCGGTTCCGTTATTTTGCTTTCTACATGCTATTTATATATGCCAGGCTTTTCACAAAAGAATGCAACTGAAATAACAAAAATCCTGAGATACTGAAACAGTGTACCCCGCAGACTTTCTCCATTTGTGATTGTCCGCCAGACCACCATAAACCAAAATATTTACAAAGGTTGTCGGGTATTATTACTTTTACCTCCATAAATGCGGTTTCATTTTGAATGCTTTACCTTTTTTCTTACCGTTTGTTGTTCCATAATTTACCTAGGCGGATGAATTAACCCGCACAGAGAACGTTCTTCAAATCTGTCTCCACAGGAAGGCATAATTTTTCAAAAGAAATATGCACTTGTGCACTTGATAATGTCAAGGATTATCATAATTTTTATAGTTCCTGTCACGACCCATGTCTCTTGCCACGAAAAGGATGTTAAATATCTCATGCTACATTTTTCTTGACTTCCTTCACTCATTCCTTCCCTCTCCTTCTTCGGCATAATCTTGATTTTTCTCTCCTTGCTGTGCTGGCAGCAAAAGGAAAGGATTGAAGTGGGTTGTGGAGGTTGTTGGTCTTGTACTTTTTACATGCTGGATTACTCACCCTAGGGTATGATGATAAGCTGCTTAGCTGCTAACAAATGCTTACATATTACTAACTCTCCTTTTTATTCATTCCTCCTTCTTATAAAATATCTTCATAATATGCCTTATAGGTATTATAGTGCAGTGTTCAAGCAGGCAGCTGGGATGTATAATGTAAGCATTCAACACTTTCTCCTAAGAGAGTTTTATACAGGCGACATATTTATTTAGGCAATCCTCTGTATATTTATATCTATCTGTTTGACTCATTTTTATATGCATACCATGTGCATACAAAAGTACAGATCTTTATAAGATTTTCACATGGATTTGTTTCCTTTACATGTCAGTGTCACTTTCTCTTTCCTTCCAAAAAATCCAGACACGGAAGGTTTTGAAACATCTCCGCCATTCATTCAGCGGTCGAAACTGTACACACATACATATAATACTGCTGTGCACACATTGCAAATGTATATGCACGTAGATTTGATGGTGATAAAATATGATATGCAAAATCCTAAGGAACAATCTGAAAACTTTGTTGTGGAAAATTTTCTCTCATTTTATTAGTATCACATGATGTTCAAAACCATACACACACCACCCACCCAAGTTTGTACAATTTTAGAATAAAGTTGTCCTTAGTCGGTTTTGCTGGAAGCATTTCCTCAAGTATTTTTCATCCTCCTGGCAAACTGGCAGCAGTCAAAGAAATAGTCTCCACATACGGTGCCAGCATATGTACACTTTTGAGTGTTTTTTAGAAAAAAAAAATTCATACGCTGCGAACAAATGGATAAAATAGTTGAGTTGTAACAGAGCCATATAGTAAAAGGATTGCTGATGATAAAACGTGGAGTGAGCACGAAATGAAATATCTATCTCATATGGCAAATTCCCAAAGTAAAAACACACCATCATAACAATAATAATAATAATAATAATAGCAAAAAGAACGTGAGTCTTATGTAGCAATGATTTACAACGCTCATAGGTCATAGTCAGAAGCAGGATAAACGTGGGAATACTTTCTTCAGGACAATTTGATGTGATATTACTTACAGAATATTATCTTGGTAGGATGTACCAAATAATGGTATCTGTATTATATATTCTTCAATGACTAGTAAGTTGCTGGTAGTTGAAACAAAAAATGTTTAGTTACATTAAAATAAAAACGAATGTGTATTTTTGCAGCCAGTAGTTCCTCTTCAATGAGTAGAAAAGAAGGTGATGGTAGATCATTTTTTATACATATTTTTACCGAATAACCAGTCGTTTTTACCGGCTGCGGTTGATGCATAATAAATGCTCCTATCTTTAAGGAAGTAAACGGTACAAGCACGCACACCCAATACATCATCTATATTTGGCCCAAAAACATATGCCACTTTAAAGAACACCCATTGTCATTTGCTGAAGAGGTATTTTCACTTGTGAAAGGAGATACTGGTGAAAAAATGCAGATGAAAAATATGTGAATACTTCACTCTGCTGCTCTAAACTGTGTTCATTCACTGTGAATTACTGATACGGGCCAATTGTGGGTTCAGTCTGTAAGCATTTTTTTGTGTTTTCTGTATATAGCATGTCGTTGGATGGAGTGGTTGTGTACTTCGTTTATGTATATAGTAGATATGAGTGTGGTGAAAGCAAATTGCAGTTACATAAAGGAACAAACAGGCATTGTTTGTGGATTTTAAACGAAAGGTTCAGGTTCGTCATATGGCAATTTTTGGGAATCCATCGCGCATCGGTTAAACTATTATGCAGAACGGAGGGACAATATGAAAACTTGCGACAAAAACCAAAAACATTATTTTTGCTTTACGTTTTGAGTGAGTTCGCCAAATCTGTGTGCTTCTAAGACATAAGCACAGACACACCACAACTCACTCTCCTAAACTGCATATTTATCTCGCATTTGTAACTACCTTTACTTTCCCCTCACGAACTGGAACACATTAGAAACCATTTTTTCGAATAAAGATTTCTTACATGTGATCCGGAAAACCACAAGGGTGAAAGTGAAGCTTGAATACTTGATAGTAATGCAGCATTACATGTTTGTGTTGGTTCAGGAAATATGGCTATTTTTGTGACACTGACGATGTGGTGTGTTGTGTGCATTTGCACAAACTTGTTATAAATTTTCCACCTACGACAGTTAGCAGTGGACACGTGATCGAGCAATGGTACAACTTTGTATGCATTTTAGTTCCAGCAATATCTTTTTTCAGATGGTTATGATGATGGATAAAACGTTCCAAAGATATTGTATCGAGATTATTGGTGATTTTAACAGAACTAATCAATGTATGGCATGATCTGCTGACATTTGAAAGTAAAAGCTTATTATAAAGTTCTAAAGTTTACTGACCCATTTTGATTCTCCTACAGATCATTAAGTCATACCACACATTTGTAATTTCTGTAGCAGAATAATGATAAATTGAGAGAAAATGCGAAAAGTGACAACTTCTCCCAGTGCTTTTCATTGTATGTAAACAAGGACACTCTAGAAAACACTATATAACGCATCACTTTATATGCTAAAATTGCAAAGTGGTTACCAGCATGACATACATATATATCATGGAATTATATGTATATCTATTAACTATAACATCCGTCGATCACGCAAAACTCTCAAAGTTCATACTGATCATATTCCAAAAGAGATTGTCCACTTCAATCACAGCGACTGTATTGATTAAAGATCTTTGTCCGTTGTGGAAATTCCATTGACTTTTCTCGCATTACATATTTCACAAGTGAAAGGAAAAGTAAATTTTAGCAAACTTTCGGCAAAAGTTCTAAAACCCAAAAGGTCAAACCAATTGTAACGAGGAAAAGCTACTACCATACCGCTCTATAGAGAAGTAAGGCTGTATCATTTTTGTAATAAGAAGTGGAACCATGTATACGGAATATCTGAGAGAGAGATCAGTGACATAAAAAGATGTTTTATTTCTGTTTCTTGTGATGATCTATGATAAAATACATTTTATGGGTGGAAGTGTGAAGCAAAGCATTATGTATTTCTGTAATGGTAGTGAGCTGCAGCTCCAATTTTATCTTCTATACATATAATATGAGTAGTATTCCACAAGAAACCTCTCTCTCTCTCTCTCTCTCTCTCTCTCTTCTCCTTCTTACCCTTTCTCTCAAAGTCTCGTAAAGGACTTACGAGGAGGAAATGACTTGTATATAGTTTTTGACCAAAGCGGAATAACAGGATGAACAACGTTCGCATTATATTATTGTATTACATGGCATATCACTCATAAGATGTGATATGCTCGCTTTTATAGGTATGTGTACGCAGTGCCTACTCCTACGACATGCTTAAACTTGGTATGATCGAGAAAAAAAGCTCGTGGATAAACTGTATATGCTCCAGAGAGATAGGAGAGAGGAATTTATTTTATAAGAAACGGGGATGCAATATGTGATGTGAACTAGCATAAGGGATTGAGAATCGGTTTGAGAATCTTATGAATAAAGCAATTGCTTTTCCCTTCCCCTCAAGATTTTATGGGCGGTCGGTTGAGCACTTTTATATACACTTTATTCGTAGGGATTTTTGAGGTTGGACATTGTTCTTCTTGGCAAAAGGAAATAAGATGGAGAAGAAGAAGAAGCGATGAAGCATATTATATGTCGTGTATGTGCATGAGTGTTGTAGTAGTACAAGTCGTGTGTGTGTGGATCCATTCATTCATAATAATACAAAGTCATGAATGCACCGCAGTTACAACATAACATTTACTAACGTCTTGTGTGCATGGCATACAACAGTAGTAGCAAGTAGCAGCAAGCAAGTTGAGTCACTTGCCCTGATGAAAGCATAAAAATTGTGTGTAAAAGCTACAAAAACTTCATCTGTTCCTTTTTCTCTTCTTTTTCTTCATATGTACTGGTACTGGCTATAGTTTTGTGTGTAGCGTTAGTTGTTCGTGGGATCTAGCGGGGCCAGAGAGGAAGAGAAAGCGTTAGAATCGTATATGATAAGTAGGACGAGTGCCGACTTAATCAAATTTCCTTTTTGAACTGATTCTTCGTTGAGGAAAAACGACAACGAAAGTCCCCATAAGCTCGCGCTAAAAAGCATACATGTGTTGTATATGATAAGTAGGACGAGTGCCGACTTAATCAAATTTCCTTTTTGAACTGATTCTTCGTTGAGGAAAAACGACAACGAAAGTCCCCATAAGCTCGCGCTAAAAAGCATACATGTGTATATGGTTGTTCAAGTGGAGTAAAAACAAGCAGTCAACCACTATTTCACAGAGCAAATATAAATGGCGTTGTTATCAAAGCCGGCTTTCCACTCTCTATTTCCGAAGCATTATATAGCTCCTGTTGTAATATTAGAAGTTAGTGGTATAATGTACTGACTATGTACACGTAACATTATGTACCTATCTACTTATGTGTGTACGGTGCAGTTGGGCTTTACTTATTTTATTTTATATATAGCACGATTTTTAGCTTGGCAAGAAGAAATGGCGCAATGGAGGAAAAAGCTCTGAGAAGCCAAATTTAACCTCTTTGGTAGTAACATTATTACTACTACCACCACCACTTCCACTATTACCACTGCGGACTAAAGTAAAGTATGGTACGGCTACTAAAACAAAACTACTTGATAGTTTATCCTCCACTACAACAGGAAAGGAGACTAGACCGGAAGTTTCCTATTTGTGCAAGAAACATTAAAAAGAACGGAAGAGGAGAATGAATGGAAATGCTTTTTTGAGGAGGTGAGGTAGCAGTGTGTAAGTGTGGTGGTAGTGGTGGTGCTTGCCGTATTCTTAACTTGCCATTAGTATTGACACATTGGACTTTGGGTAATTGGTCAAAAGGCACGAAGGATAATGATGATGATGAGTGGAGAAAGTAAGAAAAACTATGTGCATATTTCCTTTTTACATTTTCAGTTTCTCCGATGATATGGGTGCCTTAATCAATTGATTGGCGCTCCAAAATCCACGAATGTAACATTGGAGTGTAACACAGAGGCTTTCCCACGAGCAATTTCCTATTGGGTTTATGACAACATGATGATTCTCACCGCGGTCAAGTATTTTACCGAAACTGTAGAGACCAACTATAGAACTCATATGAGGCTAACCATTCGTAACTTGAAGGAACGGGATTTTGGAACTTACCGATGCTTGAGTAAAAACTCGTTGGGAGAAACGGAGGGTTCCATTCGATTATACGGTAAGAGCAAAAATGGATCATTTACTTGTAGCCAAAAATATATACATTGGAGTAAGAAAGTTAAGCGCAAACTAAAAAATAATGTTTCTCGTATTTACAAACACGCTTTTCCACTCTGCCCTTTTCCTATACTGTATGCCATTCCGTTTTGTACGCTTCTATTTTGCTCGCATGATTCGATGAAATTATGAAATTGATCGACTTGATGATGTCCGTGCTGTTCTATTACCGAACGTGTGATTGACCTTATTTACTCACATTTCCTAAATGAATTTCCTTTCCCTTATATGTTATTACATACTTTTGACTCTGTATAAAAAAGTACAAACTTGAGAATACATTTTCTGAAATGCACTCCATTGTCTCACAAGCACGTCATTATGATGGAGCATTCAGCGTCGATATTGCAATTAAATTTTTTTATTTTCTACTTGCAGAAATTCCATTGCCGTCTCTTCCTCCAAAAGCAACTGAAGTTCGACTTGGAAAAGATAACAGTAAGTCAGTCATATTATTCTCTACTATTTTCTCTAGATTTTACTTGGCTTGCTGCAAACTGTCCACGTACATACATCTAGAAGAGTTTGTCAAAAAACATAAGCGTATGTATGTGTGTATTATGTCTGTAGGAATCTAAGCAGAAAGGACAGTTTTCACTTTCATAAACTCATTCAATCTACAAAATTACTACGGTATTCATTATTATCGAACGAACATGGAAAACTAAAAGCAAGAAAACGACAGTCATTTATTGAGCTTGTGTATAAAATGGGAAAGTATATATTGGAGCGTCAAAGGACATTTTCTAATCTGAAGACCACACTTTTCTCTTTACTATGCTTTCTCTTTAGTTTTATTTGTGTCTATGAATGTATCCCAAATCTGTATGCTGTTTGCAAATTCCAATGTATTTCATTTCGAGCATCGCTTGTGCTTGTTTTGATTTGGTTCTATGATCTATTTTCCTGGTACACTATATCATAGTGAAACCGCGAACTTGTCAGTAAATTAAGCCAGCATATCGACATAAAAATATATACCACAGTATTTATGTAAATGCAGTATTTTTAGATTTGCTCATACTTCGCAAAATGTTTTCTCTAGAGAGTTCTTTCAAAATTTGCTACAAATAAATTCCTCAATGAATAACATTATTTACTATAGAACATACTCGCCCTGCTAGTTACATACGCAAGTGTACTGGAAAAGACACGATACATCTTTTCATCGGTTTTCACATACAGATGGCCTTGCTTGTTTTCATGGCCCATTAAATGGCTTACATTCAATCCCTGGAAATGTGAAGATAATTTTGATGAGTGATTTTGGAGGACAAAAAAGTCAATGCGAAATGAGAATGTAGCAAGTGAAACGAATGAATGAATGCTATTAATGCTTCACCAAGAGTAGACAGGGTAGAAAGACACACACTGTTCCTCCACAAAAACGTGCCACAAACCGACAAGCCGTGTACTACCATATCATTCGAGTGTTGGCAGAAAGAAAATGACACACGAGGATGACGCTCATGATTATACTTTCTCCAAAAATGGTATAAATAGCAGTGATTCATTGAACACAGTTATGCTCCATTTGCCATTCTTTGCTTTTGAAAACCCAACTTGAAAAGACTGTGCTCTCTGCGAAACGAATGCTATTAATCAAGTGATGCTTTAAGTTTCTTTACAATTGTGACATTCTCATTTGATGATGATGACGATAATGTAGTTGCTGATAGTGGGCGCTCACTTATTACTTATGTAATAAAGAATACGTAATACAAAATAAAATATTATGAAGCACACAAGCTGTTATGGTTTTGGGACACACACAAATAGTTGATTACTGTCATCGTGGTGGTGGTGGCTTTTTGCTTGTTGATGATGATGAACTGTTATGATGATAACTTTCTCTTGTTTATAATGTGTATCTTTTCGACTATCTACACACTTCCTTTTATTATCATTCTACGTGCTTTTCAGACCAAGTGGGTGTGGTAAGACTCAATCCCATTTCTAAGGATGACAAGCGGATCAAGGGTGGAAAGCTAGGTGGTGGTGACAGGGATGCAGTTGCTGGAGCTGGGAAAACTAAGCATCATCCCTCAGATTCTGTGGATGTTGTCGGTGACTCTGGGAGAAATTCTCACTCCAACCGAGGGGATACTCTCCGAGTGCCAAATATTGAGAACGCTCCTGCAACTGATAATGCAGGTAAGTATCATATAATATTTTAACCGTGATCCCTAGTATTCTACCATTTTGAAATTCATACAATACCAAAAGACTTAGCATTCTGGCGTGACAATTTGAGAAAGACAAGGGATGATTTTATGATGAAAAATGTAATTTCTACCACTGAAAAATATAAATCAAAAATGCAATTTCGTCCTGTGTAGGCGCTACCCAGAGACTGTTCATCAAAACCAATTCATACGGCACGGTAGCGATTTGCCTGACTGTCCTTCTCATCGCCAGCATCACCACCAGTCCGCTCTGTTGGATGTCTACCCAATGGTTGGCATTGTAAACCTGTAATAAAACATTTTTACAAAACTTGGTACACAACAACGTACTTAGATTTACAGACGGATAGAATTTTAAAGAAGAGAGCTCTAAATGGGAAAAATCGGTCATTTATAAAAAAAACTTATATATTACGTGGTAAAGGAATCTACTGAATTTAATTAAACGTTTTAACGTTATTTTAAGAATATACATAAGAAGACTTATTTGACACTCTGAGAATACCAAAGGCGCTGTTTATATCTGGCTGGACTAATAATAATATAAGTAAAAGCATGAGAAGAGTATACATACCTAATAACTTTTACAAAACAAATTAATTCTAATGAAAAACAGCAGCAGAAATAGTTTAAAACCAAGTTACTTGTTTTCTTTGTACATACAAATAAATTTTAGATCGGAGCATCATAATCCATAAAAACTGCAAGCTTCATTTTAGATAAAAATTTTATTCACTGCTATGAAGGGATTTAAAATACACAACAGCACATTTAAAATTGTCAAGTGTAATAATAAAACTTTCAAGCATGCATGTTATATTATGATCATGAAGAAATATAATTTACAATAGTCTCAAGAGTAAAAATACACAGAAAATGTAAATGATTGAATGAGTTGTTTCAGGCTTGAAATGCGAGAAAATTATTTTGTAAAATGTGAGGATTATTGTAGCAAAAGTGATGTAACATTTGTGGCCAAGATTGATTTTCCTAAATTATTGCGGTGCTGAAAGCGTGTCCCTTAAAACTTATATATACCTATACATGACATGTACATGAAGTGGTTATAAAGTCTAATAAGTATTATTGCTAGCGTGTTCAATTAAGTTGATATGTAAGTGAAAATATGCTTAAGTGCGAAATGAATGAGATAATTATTGTTGTGAGCAATTTTTAGGAAAGATGCATAAAACATTCATAATCACCTATGAACTATTGTATACAAATAATAGAAAAGGAAAATGAAGATTATAACTACGACCTTCTTCGCTAAAATTTATACTTTCCAGGTGTGTGTGTCGTGTATGTGTGTGTGTGTGCAAATGTGCTTCGTATAAAGTGTTCGTCTATTTCCAAGTATTTTAGCGTTATGTACATATAAATTACTATGCAGCGATACAAAATTGCAAGTACGCTTAGAGAAGATACTACATCTACGTTGAACACAGAAAAGTTATTTTTCAATTTATACAACGGAGGAACATGTAATGACGAATGAATACTAAAAATGTTAATTTAAAATAATATTTAAAAGACAATCAAGGTTCTTTTAAACACAATTTCTATCCAAGATGCAGCAGGCGTCCAATACACAAATGTTTGTGTCATTCCATTGACTCCCTCCCTCTTTGGCCCATATTATATTCCACTGTCTTCTACTAACAAACAGCGTGAATTAGCTGGAAGAAAAATTTCGTTGGAAAGCAAAAGCACACACCTTTATACCAGCAGCACAGTGAAGAACTGACTTGAAATCACATTGCTCCATTATAATACTGCTAATATCAATGATGAAATGTCCACAGTCCACACACTTCCTTGTTTATCACGAAGACGCAACCTACAAAACAAACTGCAATGTTGAATCTATTTTGTGAAGAGTATGTAATCGTTTCGAAATCCAGTGCCAAATCTGCAATGTTTTCGTGAAAAATGAGGCAAATAGCAATGTATTCCTTAGACTAACAAAGGTTACATTTAACAGCTACAAGAATAAATATTTATAAATCATAATAACATACCTTTATAATATCAATTTATTAACAGTAGAAAATAAGTATAGATTGCACAGAAGCACCGTACATCATACAAAACATTGCACTGATTTAGCCTGTAAGGATGCATTTATAGCTGTGCAGTTTTAAAATTTTAAAAGATATATAGAAAGACTAGTAATTGTAAAAGGAAAATACGAAAATCATATATTTATAGGAATAATAATAATAATGCTTTATTTGTACAAATATGGAATTAATATATGTATAAGTTTCATATTATTTACTGCCTCGTTCATAAGTTTATGGTTGTTTATTAAACTTTTACAACTTGTGTGTAAATATCAAAACAAAACTTAAGGCAAGGTATAATTAATTTCAATTCGAAATAAGTGTATAGTTTACAATACTCTTCTTATCCTTCCTAACTTGTTTTACTATTTAATTAAATAAACCTTAGTTTTCTAGGTTGGAGTATAGCAGTAGGTTAGAGCAGCAGTTTACCGGTTAGATAACCGTTGTTGGAGTGAACGGAAATACTTATGTAAATGTGTGTTAAGATAAACTATTTAAAAAATACGTATGAATGTGGATATTTGTGAAAATGGAATACCTTACGATATCATAATATATTGCTGTAATGGCAAGTATTAAAACTGTCATGCCAGTTGTCGATATTAATAATGCGTATTTTATGACCTAATAATGTACATCGGAGTATGCGTCTGTAATAATACAATATGTCTCTTTTGTTACAAGTTTTTTGAAAATAACATCATGAAAAAATTGCGTGAGGAATATATAAAAATACAAAGTAATAATAAATAAATGAGCTACACAACTATAGATTTAAATGTTAATTTATAATTCTTACATTTATCATGACATAATGTGACTATATGGGTATGAGACACGTATTTATGTACTTCCCTTTAAA
>JAHZMV010001278.1:0-10663 GCA_027743765.1 Coecobrya sp. COE2 | reverse complement strand
GGTAGTTTGATGCGCCCTGTAATTACCACTTTTGCATTGGGAGTGATAGATAATATGCCGCGCTAAAAGTTGCTTTCTACATTTACTATCACCACATTACAACTCTCTACATACTATCCACCATTCCACCTCCACTTTAATCGCTTTTCCCGTCAACTCAAGTCAAGATTAATGAATCGGAACGAATTAGTAGGTTGGTGGTAGTTAGACAAGAAGAATGAATAAGACAAAATGATTGTGGATACAAAAAGGTTCACCGGGACTCGCCACTCATTCATGCATGGTTTCCATTTCCATCCATCTAGAGTATCCAACCAAGCTTCTAAACCCGACATTCTTTATCTTTGTGCCTATATTTGGGTGACAGATTAGGAGAAAGCCAAGCTGGTAAGGTGGTGGTAAATGGTAGCATGACATTTCACATAACGTAATGCATTGGAAGCTCCAAACGTCAGTGGCTTTTGAATGTAAACTAGAAAACCCGTTAACTTAAAACATGGAGGTGATAAATGAATCCTGTGGTAAAGAATGTCCAACTAGTAAAACTGCAACCCGCTTAGTTTTAAGTCATTTGTCAATATGTACATGCATACCTGCATATGGTCTATACAGTCTCGTTTCAGTTACATATACCTGTCAATAGCAGCGGTTGATTCTTTTGAGAATATACGGTCAATTTTGTGAACTAATCTATGGATGATCTTGTCAATTTACAATTCATGCATTCGATAATATTGGGTGGGATGACTACTTTATTCATGAGTGTGGTTTCTCAAACTATATTCGATTGTTGATCAGTTACGCTGTGGTCGTATCATTATAAGCATTTTTCAGAACAATGATATTTTGCTTTGATGAGCTTGCATATATGCACGTAGGTACATACAAATATACGATTACTTTTATGTATTCTCTGTTCTACCAGTCTTCACTCGGACTAGATAATATATTCCCTATCACTATTACTTCCCTTATCTTGGTAGCAAGTTTGAGGTTTGTAAAACAAGGCATAACATGAATTTACTTTGTTCTCACGTTCCATTCAACTTGACTGTGCCAAATTACAACGTAAAAGGTAATCGTAAATTTTCCCACTGATACTGGCTTACCAACAACTGCTGCAAAAGTCTTTTTCTGTAAATTCATTTTTTAAAGAAAAATCGTTTTTCCTTTTTAATAGTTGCTTAATTGTCTATCCAATTGGTATGTAAGTATCATCCTTTCCCCAAAAAAGTTCATTCATTCACAGAACTATAACACGATTGAATTGCAAACGGGTATTTTACATAAATGGGTGAAGTAATCCGGTACATACATACACATCTCGATTTATAGTAGCGTGATAAAAAGTAATATTTATAATAAAAATAATTTTAATGGATGCTCGTAGTAAATCGTATTAAGAGTATCCTCATGCAGAAGTTTAGGAACAAAATAGCTTATTTTTAGCATTTTGCATTGAAACAAACGTTACAAATGCAAACGTGAATTATGAAATGATGTGTCTCAATCGCATCTTGCAAAATCAATTACATGTACCTATGCATATTTAACACTTCGCTGGACAAACCTTCCCAGCATGGTTCCATTTAGTACTGGATATTACTGCAAAGTAATTGCTCAGTACTACGATCCGCGATACTCAAAATCGGTGGTGAAAACAAGTTTTGCTCTACAAATCCTGGATGAGAACATGAGAATAAATAAGACAACTCGAAATCTTTACATTTCATCTAACTTACTTATTGAAGGAAAGGGCATATTTAGTAGGCATGAAACATGATAAGATAATCTCGAAGATTAGTTTTTAACGGTTTGTTGGTTGCTGGCTTAAACGCAATGAATGAAGAATGCATGGTTGATACAAAGCGGCAAAGGAAATGGTACGTGTATTATCAGTGTGTAGAGAAGTATATAGTTATTTGATCATCTTTGGGAATTCTCTTTAACTTGCAATACTAAACGAAAGAGAAAGGTGCATGACCTCTTTACCAGATAATATTAAACTGAGATCTATGGTATGGGGACATGTTACATATTCACCGGTGCTCCTCTTAAAGAAGTGAAACTGAAAACCCGTCATTCAACACCAACACCGCAAAAATGATGCCAAGCTGGATAAGGAAGGATATTCTACTACATATATACAGTGTTAACATGCATGAATCACCGGTTTAGGGAGTTGGATTCATGGTGAATTCTACAGACAGTAGTAACCAAACAGATTAATCCTACGTAGCATTGACCTGGTATTTAAGATTACTATTATTGTTATTTGTCTATTTGTATTGCCCCAGGGTACACGTGGAGTTTTTTATGCAAACATTTTTTAACATCTAATCATCTCAAGTATGTTTTTGATGCGAAATTTTTTATTCATTTCACTTTTCATCAGCTGAACTTGATTTTTTGTATCATCTTTGATTCTTGATTTTCATTGTAAAACCTTGATTTCACGACGTCATTAATCCGATGAGAAATAACGGGAAATCAGAAGAAGACTTTGTATTCGCATTGAATAGTGATGAAATTGCTTGACAGATGGACATGGACGTGGATTGGATGATGTAATCTTACACTGTGAATCTGTAATATTATATAAGATGCGCTACACAAAGCTACATATTAGTAATAAATACAGGTATTCTATTTTCCAGTTTTACATTCATAAAATTGAACTCTCTGTAGAGAAAGAACCACGATTTACAGATTACATGCATATCTATGTATACTTATGCAGAACTTTCTGTTACAACCTGCTATGTATCAATCTGACTTAAACCATTTTGATCTGATGATGATAGTTTTCCGATTGTTAGGCACCCATCTTTCTAAGAGAGGAAAACTGAGTTTTCAAAACTCGTTTTAATATGTCAGTAAACTTTTAATCTCAACGGAAAATGATGGCACGTGGAAGACCGACATATCTACCTATAGATCCCTGCCCTTACTACGGTTCAGCCTTCAAACAAGTCAATTTCAGTTTTGGGGAAATATTAAATACAATGAATCCAAAGCTCTAAATAGTTATCAATGTTTAATTTTTTTAGATAATGGCATGCTTTCTTCAAAAATTTAAGTTCAAAAGTATGATTTATTTCTTAAAATTAAGTAGCAACATGTGCTATTATATACATACATATATGCAGATTGCACACGATTCATGAAGAAAGCTATAATTTTATTTGAAAAAATTGTAAACATACTATGGAATTCGCAAGAAGAAAATGGATAGTAATAAAAAATTAATGTTTTTAGGATGTATAATTTCATAGAATTTTTCTTGCATAGTTTGAAGTAAAGGTACATTTGATTTGTAGGTTTTGAAGTATGTATGTTTACTTTGTTCACGGAGCATTTCAGTTTTACCTAAATTACATGGCATTCCTCCACCAAGTCATACACAGTAGCGTGAATAGTGCAAATATTCGTGCTTCAAACAAGTCATAATAATATGTTCCACAAGGAAGTTTACCATTTTCAGATCATTAAATTATGGGAAGCACATCTTTTATTACTCGTCTCATATTGTTGATTTTGCTTTTTATAATAAAGTGAAACAGGTACATATATATTTTGAATACACATCAACCTGAGAATAAATCGAGTAATAAGTAGTTACAATTGTTATACTGTTGTGAATTATTAATGCTTATTAATAGCGATCATATTTCATACACCTTATTTCTCTTATCACTTTCACCATCGGGATGACAAAAGCCATAAAAGGGACCAATAATAAGCCACGCTTGTGCACACAGATTTCATGCTACATAACAAGATATTGTTGATAACGGAGGAAGCTACATGCTCGTCAGGAAGTTGTATGATACGATGAAGGAATTGTTATGTTAAAATTATGTGAAATCTGATATACATAATCGTATTTGTCCAGATGCTGCAGCCAGACAACCGACTAGACAACTTTCAGACTTTCCACGTAAATATTTTAACAAGCACTCTGGGAGTCTACAGGTATTACCATTATCGCTCCTCATTTCTAGTTCTGGTAGTAAGTACCTGATATTCTAGCCAGAAGCTAAAAAATCGACATATGCGAAGCCGTTTCTTTAAGCAAACATGATTACGATAGCCATCGTTCTTCCTGTCGTCTCGTCTATTAATCATACCCTGGCCTGTTAATAAGGGATACCTCCAACTTCACCCTTCCACCTTCTTTTTTAAAAGTTCAGCAGGGTCAATCAACACCGAAAGAGAAATGCTAAAATTCTATCACGATATATTTCACCAATCAGTATTCTAATATATATTCATATATACCCTTCATGCATACGTAATAGAATATTATATCTGTAGAGTTTTAGCTGAGAATTTTTTTATACATAACTGGTTTTCGCAGAACGGATAGGTAAATAGCTAGGAACCCGCAACGAAAAGGTATCAACAAGCAGAGTAGAGCTAGAAGCAACAGCAAAACTATTAAGCAATAAAAAAATGAACATGGCCAAAGCAGAGCATCTTGTCTTTTGGTCTAGACAAAGGAAACGATCGAACCGTGCTAATGTTTGGTACTCCATAAAAACAGCTCAACTCAACATTTATAAAGCCATGAATGGTTTGGGTGGATGGAGAATAGTCTCAGAAGACCATATATATATATATATAAAATATTGTATTTTATGCTTGTTTGCTTTCCCCATTCAATTCAATGCATATATTATGTCTTCTTTTCAGGCGTAGGATATATAACCCCTTCCATATTATTACGCATTGTAATATTAGTTTTTTGCAGATGAAGATGATGATTACCCCCTTATTACCCTTTTCTGGTCTTGTAGAAGCAATTGCATGACCAGCATGACCAAATCGTAAAGATAAGCAAGGCAGGACAAGCAACAAACAATACATATAGAGTGCCGTGTACCATGTAGCGTGTTCACCGGTATACAGAATGAGCATTGTTTATCGCCATCATTTATTTACTCAATTCAATGATTGTTGTAGCTGAGATGCTTCTATTACATGGGCTTCTATTCTTTAATGTTGTATCTTTAAACAATGCTAGATGCTGTTTTCAATGAAATAAAGAGGAATTCTATTCACGTATTTTGATAAAGTATACGTGCAACCGAATTCTTAATGAAGATAAAATTACCACCAACTTATACAAAAAAACGCCGAAACTATGAAACAAAAAGTGTGGAAGGATGGACAGATATCATAGAAAATATATGCATAAACTGTATAGTCTGGAGGGGCATGAACACGCTAGTCACTGTCTCAGCCCTTGTTTTTTTCTCCTGGTTATATATTTTACTAGCTTTGTAATAACTACCACTGCTATTATGCATAGAAGATAACAGGTAATTTCTCACTCCGTCAAGTATGCTTTTATTGCACATTGCTACAATGTTCTACATCCTTGGTTTTCTGCATATGATAATCCCGAACTGGCTTGTGATGTGGTGATGATGGTGTATGTTCTTAATCCGAAATGCCTCCCACTGCACAAAGCTCTCTCTCTTGTCTGACAAGGTTCAAAGAAAAGTGTGAAGCATCAGCAGCAGCGACTGCCCATCATCCTTTCATATTAGTTACGTCTTAAATAAACTTGTCTAAGAAAAAAAGAAAAGAAAAAGATGATTTGATTTTGATTCATCTTTTGCATTGTATACACAACATGGGCGTCCACTCATTAAACAGAAACATAAATTGTATCACATCAACTTTGAGTTTGTGGACTTTAAATCCTTATTTAGCATAGGGAAAAAATTAGATATCTGGTAGGCTGTAGTTGTAGGTATTCTTTAGTTTTGCGTTTAACGGGTAAATGGCAACATACATGGCAAATCATTTTGTAAAA
This sequence comes from Coecobrya sp. COE2, assembly GCA_027743765.1. Taxonomy (NCBI): domain Eukaryota; kingdom Metazoa; phylum Arthropoda; class Collembola; order Entomobryomorpha; family Entomobryidae; genus Coecobrya; species Coecobrya sp. COE2. The sequence goes on along the minus strand of JAHZMV010001278.1, from coordinate 4,839 downwards.
TGTTTACATATAGGCATGGCATTCCTTACCTTTCGATTTTAAACATAGTAGCTCATCATGGAGTAGTCGTGTGGGCACTTACTTACCATCAACAATTATTATTGCAAAATTAACCACTGCAACGCAACAGTAACAACATGAAAGGAAATGTCAAATTTTATCGTTTATATCAGTACTTAAGTAATAGGTAGTGTAAATAGTCGGAAGGGATATCCCGAAAAGCGAGAAATCTTGTTTTTTTAAAAAAATACCAAATAAAAATACTGCCACGTGTGGGACCATTATAATTTGTTAGGTACGGACAGTACGAGTCACTGATCAGTATGCCTATGCATATAACGGTATAGTAAATAAAAACAATCTTAGTTGTTTGTTTGTCTCTCTTCGAGCAACTGAATGCTCTCTTCCTTTCTCTACGGTTGATTGATAGACAATCACTATTTAAGGGGCTATCAAGGTGGCTATATCATTTAGTTCAGTGCTTACCGCTACCGAGATTGGTTGTTTATAGTGGGGTGTTCTAATAAATGAAAAATTTTGAGATTTTTTAAGCAATGATATTTTATTTGATTGTATCGTGCACACTTGAAACACAATAGATGGGACATGAGGAAATTATGTACTTTTGTGTAAATTTTAAAATCTTGTATTGTGGATTCTTTGTTGTGTTATCATAATATTTATTACATATATAGTGATGTGATAACATTTTTGTCTATAGCTTTGAAATAATTAGTGAAAGTTTTCAAAATGCTAGTGTGTAATGTACAAAAATACTTCTATTTAAAATGTTGGAAACAAAGGTGGAGAGCCGATTCAATTGCCGTACTTGAGGACACTTTCTTTGTTTATTTTACTGGAACTTGGAGAGCTGACAAAGTATCGATTCTCTGAATAAAAAGTCGCTCTTTATTCGTACCAGTGTAGCATTTTCACCGTGCTTTTATATTTTCGGTGTAAATGCACTCTGGTACAACATTGAGAGTAGAAAATGTCAACATTCAGAGATATCGATACAGCGCTGACACAGCTTTCTCCACCGAAAATTCTTGGAAAATTAATGGCAACGCAGAGTGAAAACATGGGAAAATAATAGAATTCATTTATGACAATCATCAGCGGTACATTGGAAATAGCAGATCTTAATAGAAAATTTAATTCAATGTGTATGCATGTATTTCTCATGGAATAGTGACTTTCATTTCCCTACTGATAATAACAAGAAATTATTGTTTTAAGGCAGTGAAAACTATAATTTATGGTTGAAGTAATGTAAAAAATTAGAAATGCATAAGAATGTTTAATGTTACTATTTATGTCCGTGTATAATGTAGGTATTCTGAAATTCAATATTATGTTCCGGAAAAGAAAGTGACAATAGTTACACATGTTAAAATGATTGTACTTTTTAAAAACTCAAACGTTCAAATATTTAAATAAAATTATAAAATTCTACCCCTAGAGGATGAATAATTGACTACGTAAGTACTTTGTACATACACTAAATAAACAATAAAATAGTAATTTTTTAGATAATCTTCAAAGCTGTAAGTCCGACGTATTTATTTCTTGTTGCCCCAATATTATGGGTCAATCGTCTGTTTTTGTGATAACTGTGGATAGAAGAGCTTGATTGTTGCATTTCTTATCTTCAAAAGGGCTATATCCAACAATTAGTAGATCTTATAATAAACTCTACTTTATACGAATGTATACACTATATCAATCGTCTATATGCAATGAGAGGCTTTTTCAATGTACACTACTTTCAAAATAACGGACGCTTGTGCAGTAGTTTACTGATAAGCACAAGCGACTATCTGTCATTACTTTATTCTGAATTCTTTGTTGTAAACGGTTTCCTAAATTTTTCGACTCCATTTTACTTGTCCATTAGAGAATTAAGGCCAATATAGTTAACTTACAGTAATTTTAGGGAAGGATGGTACATTATTAAAGCAGCTGAATTAGAAAGCAATTCAAAAAAGTGAAAGATATTTTCGGTGGAAATTATTTAATTATCCGGATCCGGAAATATGCACCTGTTTTCTACTCTTATTAATAAACAGAAAACTGGCATAAATAGGCAAGTAGAGATTATGACACAATGTTGAGGGAAGTATTTCATAAAACAAAATTACTGTGATCAGAAAAAAGATTTACAAAGATTCTTTATATTAAACTGGGATACCAGTTTATAGGTGACTGAATTTTCAAAACATTTGTATATTACATTACATTGTAATACAGACTCACGTTTTGTAGACATTACTTGCTTACAAGGAACTATTTTTATCATTTTAATGTTCTACATATTAAATAAGAATAGCAGAGATAGGGAACGAATTGTTATAAGTTACCGCACCCTACCGAACAATAGTTTTAACCGAACCGAACCAATAGAACCGAATTTAAGTTTGTACAATATTTGTCAACCACTCCCCTAATCTACAAAATTATTTATTTTGGAGTAACATTACAATGGATAATCATGGATGATTTAGCATGGAAAACACTTGTCCATACATTTTACTTGGTCCAAACCATGGAAAGAAGTCAACATTTTATTAAAACAGTGAAAATATAAGAGTCAACCATCAACTACAGTACGATTGACGATTGGCTGGACCACATCCAAAGCATTGGTAACAGTTATAGTAGTAATATTGTTATTGAAAACCCCATAGATTTTGTGTTTACTGTAATATAGATGAAAAACGTTATTAATTAAATACATTCAAGCCATCATCATTTCTGCTATTTACTCCAAAATTGAAAATAAATTGTTAGATATAGATACTAAAATAATACATCAAATCTCGAAAACCCCAGGGTTCAGTGAGTTCAAACGGCCAGTTTTACTTTAATAACAAATGAGAAACGACACTCAAAAAAGGTAAAAGAATAATACATACCTATACATATTATTGGTTATAACAAATTCCATACATACAAAATAGTTCGCCGATCTGAAAGTTACATAAAAATCATTACTCATTTAAGATCTCGAAAATTTACTACCATACTTACTTTTCCCACATTTTTCATCTAATCCGAGCGTAAATCTTCTTTGTTCACGTTTTTACTTGGTCCAATTCCGATACTAAAGAAGCAACTAAAATACCTATACCGAGTTCCAATACCTATTGTAATTTGAATTTGAAATGCTGTCATTATAATACCTAAATTGGTTTTCCTTACAGCAACTTGCAGACGTATTTCAACTTGTCAAAATTTCGGCATTGTGGTGGCGGTGGTACAACTATCTCGACGTTTTTCATCCAGAATTGAAACCATAATATTACTTTACATATTGTTATGAGTTATCTATCCATAAAATTTGCATTTATGTTTTGTTTTTATATAATCCATCAAGTCATCATTCAAGTCATTCGTAATAAATTTGACATTGTCCTGCAGCGTCGCCGTGAATCGTATTAGTACTCATTGTACCACACATTGTAAATTCTGTTTCTTGTAATTTTTATGTGCAAATATGCTGTAACAAACGGTGTATCTCCCTAAATTGTAATTTCAGAATAATGTGCCTACTCCATGTCAAGTCATATCCAAATCCCTTTATTAAACCGGTTGTTCATACATACTTTGCATAATAACAACGAAAAATCAATGTGACTGTTCCTAGGTCATCCGATAGAATATACCTACTATGTATTGTATTTACCTTACAGCATTCACGTACTTTCAAATGTTGGACTTCACGCATACTCGACCCAAGTTCAAACGAAAGAGCGTATTTAATTAAATATAATATACATTATATGTACCAGATCTGATGTCTAAAATCTACATCTATGATCCATGTTGATTTCGTGCAGAAGGGAAAATCATATTTCTTCGTGGAAAACAATGTACACGTTCGTGTGTAAATAAGTATATCAACAACTTTTTGCATTCGGCAGTTCTCTTTAGTTTATTGTATTATTTCGCCAAGAATTTTTTCCTTTCCACTGTTTCAACTTTGTTGATCGTCTTCTATTCTGTAGTTATCTCTGCACTCTCCACCCTTTTATATATTTTTTATTCAACTGCTGCTGCGGTGTTCTGCTGCTTTGTTACGCTCTGCTGATTAAATATTTTCCTGTGATGGACTGCGGCAACTAAACCACTACAAAAAACTGTGTATGTATATGATTATATTTTATTATGGTTTTTATTATCAGATAATCGTCAATTCAAAAGAGAAATCATGAGAATAAAAACAGGTCCTTTGCCTCTGGTGTCTCTACAGAGCGCAAGTCTATAAAATAAAGAGCTGGTCCTGTAAGCACTCTAGTTGGCGAAGGTGATGGCGTGGTGGTGGCGAAAATGATTATCATGGAGGACTTTTCATAAGCAACATTTTATTACTTCCCTTTGTTTTAAGGAGAAAAACACTCAAACTCATTTCGCATTTTGTTTTGTGATGTGCAATGCATCGTACTAATGATTAAAATTCCATTACGACTGTTGTCTGTTTTATCCTCCTTCATCCAGTTTTCCATCATTTAATATTCGGTTATGGCAATAGCCATAAAAATACAAGTATTAATTATGGCATAGTTTACTAGTTTTACTAGTACATTGAAATTATTAAAAACAGAAGCGCTAAACAGTGTTGCAAGCACTGTTCCTTAGTTCCTTCTTCTTATTTGACCCTATAAAGACACATGGAGAAGTTAATTATATATAAGGTACAGTTTATACCTCTTAATTATTGTTTTCTACCTCATGAAATCCACATGAAATTTAAATAAAATGAACATTTCCAATCTGATGATACTAATAATTAGTGCATATGCACGGAATATATTATTCACACTAAACTACATGTAAAAC
>JAHZMV010001277.1:0-32128 GCA_027743765.1 Coecobrya sp. COE2 | reverse complement strand
ATTATATTATGATGTATGGAATATTTGTGAAAGCAAAACTAGGCCACCTCCAACAGAAAGTCATTATTACCTGTTTTCTTAATTCTTTGAACATGCTGAGATTGAGAAAATTGGACTTTTGGATACTGTGCTTATACATATTATTATGTATGTATGTACATAGTAAAACATACATAAAAACCTAATAAAATCAACATTTTTGTGGAGCTGGAAAGGCACCGACTTATAATATGAACGTTTGCACACATTCCAAAGGAATACGGACATTGGACAAACAAATCACTCTTTTGCATGTTGTAATACTTATACAGGAATGAGCAATATAGTCTCTCCCTCTCTCAAGAGTATAGTGCTTTCTTGGACTTTCACCGTGTGCTTTCTCATATGAATTACATCCGCCACTTTCCTAATAAAATATTATTCATTTTCTCCCCAGCCCATGACTAAGGTGAGAGAAAACAACAAATAAGTCCAAGCACAACAACTCTGCTATATATTCTAGCGCTTTGCTTCATGGTTGAAACTATGACTTTCGTTTGTCCGTAATAAACAAGGTAATTTGAAAGGTATAATCAGTCATTGCCTTTGTTTGATGCACTAGTGACTTGACTCATGTCAACCCTGGTAAAGAGTGTGGACTTTTTTCCTTTGTGGATATTTGTAAAGTGTAGCAAATCTTTTATGATGGTATGTTCGATAACTTTTGTTTTCCTCAAAGCTCAATTTATACTATTGGGTATGGGTACTACATTACTACATACCTGGATCTTGGGCAATGGAAATTTTTCCAATAAAGTTGCATCATTGCAATAATATGCTATAAAATCAATATTTATAAGATAAATAAACATGGTCAAACTATAGGCTGCTGAAAACTGAACATTACTGTTACCCTAATGGTGAGAGAGAAGGGAAAGTAAGTGTAAAACAAGGTCACTCCATTGTAAGTTTGTTGTGATTTCATGCTGTCGACATAGATTAATGGATCGTTGTTTTGCAGACAGCCAGACTATCGTTGTAAGTGTGACTTGACTTGAGTGGTGACTTGAAATGCTTTTCTGGAATCAGCAATAGTGCAAAAAGTAAATTAATGTTTTAGAGAAAGTAATAGTAAGTTGTATAATGTATACATAGAATGGTTTTTCAAACATTTTTTTTATTTTAGTGCTTTGGTGCTTTTTTACAGACCGACGGACTTAATGAATGAATGTAAACATATAAGTAATGTAAGATTTGTGTATATGTAGAATGTTTTAAAGTTACGTTACCATCAAGCATTTCATGAAAGAAATATTAATAATAAGTGACATAATATGGGAAAGCTGGAAATGAGAACGGAAATTAAGGTCATAAAGTTGTGAGTGGTCATACTTCTTCAAATCTTGAGAACACGCAAAAAGAAAAATAGGTCACTTTTGTGTAAAATGGTTGCTGGTTGTGATGCAGTTCTAGCCATAAAAATCGATACTATTTGACTACTTGATTTCGTTAGTTTCACTGGATGGGCAAATCTTTGCCATAATAGTCAATTGCATCCAACAGGTACACCATATCATTTCTGGTAAGCCCAGAGCTTAAGATGGTAAACTTGGTAAACAACGGTGAACCATTATCCCTGAATACAGGCGTGATTGTGACATCAGCTCTCACAAGTCTCGCTTGCAAAGGCAAAGGAACTCGTTCAAGACCATTNTCGTTAGTTTCACTGGATGGGCAAATCTTTGCCATAATAGTCAATTGCATCCAACAGGTACACCATATCATTTCTGGTAAGCCCAGAGCTTAAGATGGTAAACTTGGTAAACAACGGTGAACCATTATCCCTGAATACAGGCGTGATTGTGACATCAGCTCTCACAAGTCTCGCTTGCAAAGGCAAAGGAACTCGTTCAAGACCATTTTGATATTCTTCAGAATTCTCATCCATCCCACGCAGAGCCAGTGGTAAGTAATAGAAACAGACCCCAGGACACTCATAATCTTGTTTGACCAATTTAAACATAACCTGTCTCTCCGGACGCTTTAACTCTTGGACGAGAAAGTCCTTGTTGTCATAAGTGTATTCTATGTGGGCACTCAAGCCCTCGATTCCTTTACTTTTCCACAATAGCCACAGCTTGAAAATGTTTGCCCTTCGATCCCAACCGAGCCCACTGTGAGCAGCAAGGTCACCAAATGCCGCGGTTGAATCATAATTCCGACTTTCGTCCCTACTGCTATGTCTTTTAAACCATTTTATGCCCTCATTATTACCGTTTCTCGTCTGCTGAGTTGATACCCCGAAAGTCTGTTTCAAAATTCCACCTTGTTTGTACAGCAATATTGCCGTTTCTTGCGTGACTCCAAACCATTTGTGAGGATTGAAGCTAAATGAGTCAGCTAAATGAGCACTGGACAATTTTTCTTTCAAGTAAAAATCATTGAACATAGCTGCACCACCCACGGAGCCATCAATATGCATCCACATATTATTTTCTTGGCAAACCTTTGAGATTTCAGCAAGATTGTCAAACACGCCAAGAACAGTGGTGCCAGCAGTAGCACCAACAAAGAATGGAGATCCTCCTTCCGCTTTTGTTTTCTCGACCGCCTTTCTCAATTCCCCGATATCCATTCTCCCATCGCTATCAGGCTCAATGAAAATAACGTTTTCTAGGCCCATTCCATTCAAAAGAGAGCCTTTTTGGAAACAGTAATGGGCATTCTTCGACACATACAAGGTTGGTTTCAACTGCCGCCATCCGTCAAGGCCCCTCTGTTTTGTTTCTGGGAACAAGGCAATTCTTGCAACGGTGACTGCAGTAATGTTGGCTACTGAGCCACCAGCACAAATCATGCCATCTCCATTTTCAGGATAATCAATTCGCTTTCTACATGCTCGTAAAATTTCATCCTCAATCAGGGTATACACAGGAGCTTCCTCGTATGTTAAGCAACTGGAAGTCATTACCGTAAGCATAAAGTCCGCCATGATTGTATAAGGATCCAGTCCTCCAGACAATAGTTGGTACACATAAAATGGATGAGCCTGGTGAATGCTGTATCGTATCATGTTGCCCATGGCCTGGATCACTTGTTCGTCGCTGGTCAGCGTGGGTTCATCGCTTAAGGATAAATCAAATTCCTTTTGGAGTTGATCAGGATCTCTGAAACATAACAACGGTTCTTCTCGTTTGTTCTGGAAATATAATCCCTTCTTGTCAATTAATGCAGTAAAGCGCTGAAATAGGTCCTGGTGCATGGACGCGACAGAAGAATTGATGTATCCAGGAAAAGTATCTCGTGGAGGCGGGGGTGCGAGGTAAGTTTCATTCTCACTGGAACGTCTAGAGTCGTCAGTCTTCAGTGGAACACCGGGTAACCACGGATTATGGGATACTCTTTTCGTTGTTTCTTTTCCAGTGGTTTCAATTTCATCCAGAACATATTTTAAATCGTCCAGAGTGGTAGCAGAATTGGAAATTGATACTACAAAGCATTCCGGATAAGCTTTAATCTTGGTTAGGGACAAAAACGCCTTTCCTTTGCTGAGAAGTTTATTTTTAATTTTTCTGGATAAATTTCCCATTTGGTAATTCAAATAGTCCATTCTTCTGGGCATGTAACGAAATTGACTGGGCACGTAGTAAAATACAACACGTGTGGAATCAATTTGCGACAGTACGGAATGAAATGTAGATCTTTTCTTAACTTCTTCATTAAACTGTGTCGCCAAGTTCATCACGTAGTCCAAATGTTGAACAATCCCATTTCTACCTTTGGTCTTCCACAAAAGCCAAAATTTTGTGATATCCCCTCTTCTGCTTGTCTGTATCGTGTGGTCTCCATTGTCGTACAATGAATCATACAAGAGAGTAGGCTCAAACACCACCTCTGCTCCAACCCCAAAAGTTTTGAAAAACTGATTGGAAAAAGGGGTTACCATTGTTGTATAGCACCAAGGTAAGCCAAGCATTCCACATCCACCAAGAGCAAACGAATGAGATTTCTCTACCCCAGACATTTTACTGTTGCGATACGCATCTGATAGCAGTAATGGACCAGCATAGGTTCCATCCACGTGAAACCACAAGTTATAATCTTGGCAAACTTGTGAAATTTCAGGGATAGGATCTATTGCCCCCAACGGATCCGTGCCCATCGTTGCAATCACAAAGAATGGTTGAACACCTCTGCTTTTGCTCCTTTCAATTTGGTGTCATAACTGGGAAACATTCATTCTTCCTTGCTGATCAGTTCGCACCTTCACCAAAGAATCAACTCCAAGACCAGCCACGATACATGCTTTCTCCACATATTCATGACAGTTTTCGGATGCATAGACAGCCAAACTTTTTTCATCCAGTTGCCCGAATCCCTTTTCTCGGAGGTCTTGGAACGTGTAGTTCAACGCAGCAGCAATGGCCATGCATGTAGCAAATCCACCACCTGGAACTTGTACCCCATCCCCCTCTTCAGGGTCAGGATATCCAATCAGTTTCCGTATATTCATTTCCAAAATGCCTTCTTGAAGAGTGAAAACCGGGGCAAATAAATAGGTGAGTACGGCAGTACTCAACACGTTTGCTGTAAAATCCCCGATAATGGCGTATGGGTCTAAACCTGCCCCTTCTTTTCCCAAGTAGAACGGATGAGAACGATGCGGGGAGTAGTCTATGAGTTTCTCGAAATAATCCATCAACCTGTCATGATCTACACCTCTTTCTCCCAAAGAAAAATCAATTTCTTTACGCAATTCTTCCGGCGTCTTGAAGTTATAAGGAGATTGTTTTCTTGCATCGTCCGAATTAAAAAATAAGCCCTTTTCCAAGATTAATTTGTAAACGCGCTCGTATAGATCATTGTGGTATGGGGGCCAACTACATGTTGTGAACCAAGGAAGTGTCTCAGGGGCTCCAGGGACTGGAGGGGCTCCTGCTTCTGCCATAGTTCTGCGGATCTTGTAAGTCAACTAATTGGTAACAAGAAGTATTAATCCGGAATGGATAATTAAAATGCACATAAGTACAGTAGGTTTCAGTTTGAACAATCAAAGGTAAATGAAATGGCTCCTGGCTTTTACAATTTCCTTTTATTTCATATTTCCGTGTATCTAATAGTAGGGATTATTAGTGTACTGATTATGGTGCTGGACATTGTTGGTAATTGAGAAGTCCAGCAAGTAGACTAGGTTATGGTTTTCCATTATTTCAACTTGATACGTAGTAATGCGGTAATGCGTTACAGGTTAAAATCTTCATCTTTTTATGCATTTATGCATTTTCGATATTTTCATCATCACTCTCAATTTAAGTATAATGACAGACTAACGACAAACCACAGGTACAGTAACCTCGTCGTTCGCCTGTAATTATAAATCCATCGACCATAAAATGGCCTCCTATATCTTTTAACGCTGGACGAAGTAAAAAACGTCTTGCTTAATTGAAATATGACAAATTTATTTTAGAAACAAATATTTCAACAATCTTCACTCACCTATACCGTGGCGAACAGATAATAGATTCATTATTTAGTTTTCATAATTGCACAATAATGTACAGTAGGTGCAAGCATAGATTACCAAATGAGCTGAGTTGTGGTGGCTTAAATTAGGCCTTTTACAACATATTTTGGTTAGGTGTTGTATTACACATCACGTGCGATGAAAATTACGGCGATTTTGGAACCTCTGCTACGCAGTGGAAATTACCAAAATCGCTCATCTTATATTTTATCTTCAAAACATATATTTAAACCGAAATGATGATATAGCCTAGTAGTTGACACTTCTTGGCACATGATCGGATTACCAGTGGTAATTTACCACGAAATACCATATTGCCATATGCACATGTCAATTGCCATACTATGAACACCTATATGAACTATTTATTGTAGTGACTATAATTAGTCAAGAGTCCTTGTAGAGTTTATTAAAAATGCCCCGATAGTGATTCCTGTCTGCTTTTGTCCAGTTGTGAAAACATGGTTGCTCGTTTGTACAACAAAAACTACATCATTCCGTTGAAAATTACATTTTTCTGGCACAGTTTCTCTTATATAATTTATCGATGACCAGTTCTATATCTACAGCATACTATTCTATGTCTAACAACAATAAGTAGCATTTATTTGTATACTTCAATTTCCCCTCATGATATCATGTTGAGTGAGAGATGTTACTGTAAAATTGACGAAGGGAAGCCTATTAAATATGTACTATCAATAATCGTGGAAAGTAACTTTCATTTAATATAAATTCGCTGTTTGCAGTACACGATATTTCATGCAGGATCCTTGAGTTGACGGCGTGATTATAACATACATACATTTCATGATCATGACGTTCAGAATTGCGCGTACATTTACATCCTTCATAAACTAAATTTTTAAATAGCTCGTGCAAGAATCTTCCCCCAAGAGGGAATGTGTACATGAAGTATGAGTTTTTGTTAGTTAAGTTGCTATTAAACTCATTTCAAGTTAGGAGCTACTGCGTAGTATGAGCTGCGTATTTTCACTTCTTTCTCTTTACGTAGATTTGCAGAGAAAATTGGCATAAATCGTGGGTTTATTTTCTCCTGCACTCATAAAAATGACTACCCCTCTTGTCTTGAAGGCATTCAATTTGATCCAGAAATTAAACCAATACAGCTATTCATACGTGATTAAATGGGATCCTTTAACAAGAACATTATCCCCTGTACCCAAGCTAAAGTACCTTATCCCATGGCACTTTGCCAATATAGGAGTAGTATTTCTCATTCATTTTTGTCTCCCAATTTTTTTAATAATACAACACAGGCTAATCTGGGGAGACGTTACCTGCGACAAGGATTTGTTGCAAATTGGGGCAATGGGGATGATATCATGTCATGCGACAGCAAGCTATGGAATCAACATATTGGTGTGGATTCACGGTAGCGATTTTACCCATCTTTTCAACGCTTTGCTCAAGTTGGAAACTCAGTTACGACAATGCTACATCACAAGCACGGATATCAAAGCTGCATCAATGATTAAAGGTAAGTTCTCTGAACGGAAAACGAATCACCAAAGAAGCATGATCCCATTGTAACTAACATTAAAATGCCTACAGAGTTACATCCTAGAAAAGTGTTGAATCAAGATGCGGATACCATCGGACTTTGCATGCTAACTATTGTTCACATTCTCACTGTGATACCTGCGGTAACTCCATTATCGCTGATAATGGAAGATGTGGATCCTGTAGGCGTTTTTATCAAAAATTTCCTGCTGCCAGATTATGACTCACTAAATTTGAGAGTTAAACTTTCTATTGTCATTTTTCGCATTATCATTGTAACAATAGCCATGGCGGAAATTTCTCAAACATTCCGAACAATTTTCAACTTTGGATTGTCCGTTCTTCACATTTATCGGAAATGTATGCAAGTTTCCACTCTGAGCTCTTGGAAAGGAGCAACAACCATAACTATCTATAATCAACTTCAGGTCTTGCATGCCGGAATAATTGGCTTTTTTACACCACTGGCTGCTTTCTTTCTAGGCTTGAATTTTATCATACTAACGGTCTCAACAGTCCTTTGTCTAGTAAGTTATAGAATTTTGCCTGTGCATATTTACGTTGGTATACCTGGAGCTACAGCCATGGCATACTTTTTGCTTTTTGCCACACTTCCTTGTGCAATTCATTGTCATGAAGAAACTCAAAGATTAATTTTAGTATGGCATAGACAAGTTGCGTCCACAAATCCCACAACCGTGAAGCTGTGGAAAAGAGTTTTGAGGAAATTAAGGCCAATTTCATTCTATTGTGGGAGTATGGGATTGCTTACAAAACGCACAAAGAGAATTTATGTAGCTTCTATAATTGATGCTACGGTTAACGTGTTACTTTGGCGAGACACGGTGTAAAAACCACGAAACATCGTTGGTGGTAAAGATGATGCAAGAAGGATTTGGTTTGAATGATCTGGATTGAAGTGCAAGCTTATGGCTTTATTTAGTCCTTTAACACAAAAATAGTTTATTATTGTGCTATACAACATTTAGGTATATATAAAAGTTTGATTGATATTTCTTCATAAATATGGCACTTAAATTAAATATATTTTATGAATTTGACAGTCTTACACCTTGAGACTCACGAAGGTAAATATGTCAGAATTATACCTTATACGGTACGCTAAATGGCAACATTATTAACAATTTTATAAAGCTTTATGATTGGTTTATAATTATAATAATATTATATATTATATATTATTCATATATATGTTCAGTACAGAAATTAGTAGTATATATTAATCATATATATAATATCTCCTTTATCGTTTACATTCTGAGACTAGTCCAATCATACTTTGAGACAAACATTTTTGATTGAAACATGACTACGAATAATGAACTAAAGATGTGGTCATATAAATTAATTAATATTATTGCGTGAACTGTGGAAATTCACGATATAGCATCTCTACAGACATTGTGTATAAATATATTTTATAAGATCAAGAATTAAATCTATAAAAAGTCAAGTCCTTCATTGGCACCAACTCCTAAATCTAGCACATCTTCAACCACTCCACTTAACAGTTCTTTCTCGTCCAAAAGCACACTTTCCGTTCCATCGTTGAGGATTGAAGATTTTGTATCAACAGAATTAGTTTTGGCGTGTGTAACTGTATCGTCTTCTTTTTCACTGTCTTCAGATGTATTTTCAGATATCACATTGATGTTTCCTGGTTTGGTTACAGCATCCGAGTCAGACTCAAAAATCACAGGAGCAATATTTTTCTCACCAGTGGATACTGTGGCAGGCTGCACTTCTGAGGGAACGCCAATTTTACCCGCGGATGACTGGCTTTCCTCATCGGTCTCAATAACTTCCTGATTTGCTTCAGGATCTTGAGCTACGCTGATTCCATTTGTATGTAATGCGTTACTAACTAAGGCACTGATTTCAGTTGCAACGCCAAGATTTTTTAACATTACATTAATCGCTTTAGTCTTGTATTCAATTTGTATTAGCTCTAGCAGGCTTTGCTGAGTTGTCACACTGGAGGAAACAGGGTTAGGTACATTTTCAGAAGCAGAAGTACTAGACTTGTCAAATGATGTACTGCTGTCGTCATCCTCCTCAAGTGTAACCTGAGATTCTGCATCAGATTCCGTTTTATCTTGTGATGAACGATTTTTCTTTTTCTTTTTTCGCTTCTTTTTCGATTTTTTCTTTTTACTGACTTTACGACGGGCAGTGGCGACATCTTTCTCAGAGTCTGAATTATTTGACTGATATGTTTGACTATGTTCAGAATTTTGTGACTCGTCCTTTCCTTTACTACCAATACTACCTTCCATAACTTTGATTAATTCATCATGTTCGGTTTCATCCAAAAGCTCTTTACACATCTGAAACAATTCTCTTCTATCAAGTTGGCACAGTTCAAGGGGGATCATTGTTTGGATTTTAGCAGGTCCAAGGCACTTCAGTGCATCCCTTAAAAGTGACTTTGAGTTGGCGACATTGCTGGTGAGCGAATCCAGAGGCTTGGAAAGGTCCTGATCTGAATCAGAGTTGCGTTCATTATCTGAGATCCAAACAGTTTCTTCATCACTAGTATTGCTTTCTGAAGATCTATGTCTATGCTTTTTAGGTTGCGGTCCGGACGATAAACTATGACTACGTCTACCTAGGTTAGATTCGATACTGTAGCCTGAAGAAGATCGTGACAAACTTCTGCTTCTCGACCTTGATCGCGAATCACGCCGCCGTTGCGTATGACTTGACTCTCCCAGCTTATGATCATTTAGACGATTTTTGTCATCTTGAAAGGCTTCATAATACGATGGTCCTGGAACTGGTTCCAGCTTGGCCCGTCCATGATGTAAAGGGAGTAAATTGTGAAACCCAGGATGAAATTCTGGTGGTTGCATGGGTTGATTCCATTCAACGTAATTTGACGGAACGTCCCGCTGGAAAGGCGGTCTCAATGGCGGACCAGTATGATAAGCTGGTGGAAAGGTGGACAAGTCAGCCCCACCTTGCCAATTAAACCGATTCCGAGGAGGAAAATTCGGCATATGCCCTTGGAATGGAGGGAAATTTGGCCTAAACGGAGGATATGGAGGCCGAGGGGGTGGGAATCTTTGAGGAAATCCATCAAAGTGACGAGGTGGAGGATATCCATCGTTGAATCCCATTCCTATCCCTTGGCCATGGTCAAATCTTGGCTGGTGAGCGGGTGGCCCTTGTCCAAAAATTTGTGGCGCTCCAGGTGCTCGCTCGTTTAATGATGATTTAAAAAACTTTGGGTTTACATAAATTTCTTTTGGTTTTCTACTATTTCCTTCTTCTGACCGACTAGAATGACAAATCACTGGTATGTTGCTTCTCTGTTCAGCATCCCTCGCTGACTCTTTTGACACTGTTGATTGAGACGATAAAGCTGACGCAGGCTCATGCTTCTCGGTTACTTGACGAAAGGCCATGGATTACATTTCACAAATTCACTCTGAAAATTTAAATGTTTCACATAAAGTTTGCGACAACAATGGCATGCATGCGAACATTTAAGTAATATTTAAAATGTTAACCTTTTCCACGGTTCCAGTTTTGGTGATATGACTCAATGCTGAGGTATCAATATCAATCAAGGACACGTGCACGGCTCCAGGGCTGAACATTCAACGATTCACACATTCCAAATTCTGACTATCCCTGAAAATGATAAACAATTCACAAAAAATGAACAAAACACAAATAGCTAATTCCCCAATTTCATTAATTATATCGCTAAACAATAAATCATTTTTTTTTACCTTTTTGGCCATTCCCCTATCAATTCGACTTTGGCTACACTTACATGAACAATTAAAGTAATTTAAATACTTCCGACATGGTAATTGAAGATTAATGCATTTTGTCTTGTCATCCTCTCCTCCCTCAATAGAAATTTATTAAAGCACCACGAACTAGTTAACGTTTAACTGTCTTGACATCTTTTTGACTAGTTATTCAATCACTTAACTGAGCAGTTAAACAATATTTATGTTTTTACCCGTACAACAATAATATTTACACTTTTGAGAATACATACAAGCAGCCTGAGTGAGAGAGATGCGATCGAAGCCGACGAGAGAGACCACATGTTCCTCCACTGCATCCAATACACGTCTTATGCCAGGGTATGCTCTTACTTCACAACAAACAGTGCGGAAGTTTTAATGATCCAATTAAATTTGATGTGGATTACGACATGCATTTTTGTGTGCAATAGCAACTTGTGCTTGTGATACTACTACCATCAAAATCTGAAAAGTGTGACTATAACAGTAATTAAAGTGTGGAATCCTGGTTTTAATTAAATTTAACTTTGTCCGGTTATATAGGAGAAGAGGAATGATGATGGCGTTAAAGATGCAGCGTCCTGCAGCGGTACTTTATCGACTGATTAGTTGCTCAAGATGTGTTGATCAGCAGTTATCATTGGGGTTATCAAGAAAGGCTTTGATGAAGCGGCAATTAACGCCGGTTCCAGTGTGGCCACGGTTGTATAGTACGGAGGGCCGGCAGCGGCAGGATCCAGCGCAAGAAACCGGAAGTGATTATTTTGGAGCGGGAGAACATACCACCACCTCTAGTACGACTGATGCAAGGGACGAGGAAGAATTTCAAATAAAATTGAAAATCTTAGCAGCATCCTTAAACCATGTTAATTTAAAAGGCTGGTCTTCAGATTCCTTGAAAGCGGGTAAGTATAATATGAGTAAACTATGTATGGTCATTATTTTACAGAAATGATTTTGTGGAAAGAGGTGTTAAATTTGGGAAATTGTTATTTTGTAGGTGCTGCGGATTTGAACCTGTCAGAAGCCATTTCATCGCTGTGCACACCGTACGATCTCGTGGAATATTTCCAGCGAGTTTCTAATCACCAACTAGAACTCCATTTAAAGGGATTGGATAAGAAGGAGAAGAGCTTGTACAATTCTATGGAGTATCGATTGAAACTAGTGGTTCCATTTATTGATCGTTATCATCAAGCTATGGGGTTATCGTTGGAACCGGTTAATATTCCTAGGAGCTTATTGATTTTGCGGGAGCTTTCAGACATAATTTGTGTAAATGGATTGGGAGATACGTCCACAGATGTAAGTTTGATTACGATAATCTAAATAGGTATAATGATTTTAATGTGTGAAAGCGTTGGAGTTTTTACATTTTGGTTTGCTTGCAGCTCCGTTGGTATACGAAACGAACTGGAATTGTGTCTTTGTACGTGGCGACGGAGTGCTGTATGGTTCAAGATAAATCAGAGAATTTTGTCGAAACTTGGAAATTTCTCGAACGCAGGGTCAAGGATTACGAATATTTTGAACGGACTGGACATTCTGTCCTGCCAGTGGTGGAATCTGGTGTAACAACTATTTTAAATATTATGGGCATGAATAGAAGAAGATAGGATGTATAAAAATGAATTTGATATATTCTAGTACAATAAAATTTAAACTTTCTTATATTTCTAATCGGTTATTAGTTCAATTCTACACACAAAAAAATATCTGTTTATTATTACATCTCTTGTATTAGGTACATACTTTAGTCAGGTAGCGTGTTACGTATTAAAATGATTTAGAGCGCTTGAGTACAATTTGTTTTGTAGGCAGTTTTTTGGTTCCGTTTGCCATCTTCCTTTTAATTGTGTTATTATTATAAATATTATAAATGGGTGCAACTTTCCCTTTACTATTGTCTGTTTTATCCATCTCATCCTGCAACGGCTTTCCACTTGTTTCCGTTAATAGAAGCGATATGATTGATCCCATAATCCCAAGTATTGCAAAAGTGAACATTGGAATGGAAGGCCATACTTAAAATTGACAAGATGCAGGTAATATTTTAGTTAGGGTTATTATTGAATCAAGCAAATGATTATGAACTTACTTGTTCCTATATAAGCAAGCTGTGGAGCTGTCACTCCTCCAACTGCTGCAGATATTCTTGCCATGCCGAATCTAATTCAAGAAAACATTTTGTCAACATTTTTCCTATATTGATTTCTAAAAGGTATGCTTATGCTCTAACCCCATGGTTCGTATTGAAACCGGATATGATTCAACAGTTAGCAATCGAATGGACGATCGTGCACCTGCAACTCCCAACTTTCCCAGTAGAACAAACACAATAAAAAATGTTTGTAAATCCTCCAAACCCACAATTACTTGAACGAATGCTAAAGTGAGGAAGAACACTGCCGAAATAGTGGAAAAGAGTATTAAAGCTGTTCTCCGTCCCAAACTTGAAAAGACAAAGAAAAACTTTAATCAACATTTAATCTCCTATTAAACTGCCCATTAAGCGACATGGTTTCTTATCAGACAACAACATGTAGATTATATGTAATTACCGATCATTAACTAGCAGCGCTGCTCGAAATCCTATACAATCTGCACCTCCCAGTAGCATTAGCATTAGGTATGGGTTCACCCCAAAGTTTTTTACGTTAAAGCTGATTCCAAAATATTGAAGAGCCCAACAAAACCAAATTCCGATAAATACAATTGTCCTTCTCCGTAGTTGCTTCATTCTGAATAGGTCAAGATATGAAAACCGAGCATCCGAAGCATTTCCCTCTTGGTCAGCAATTTTCTGCAAAATTCCGAGATTATGCACCTCCTTTCTATTTATTCCTGCAATGTATCGAATCACTCCTTCTGCCTCTTTGACACGATTTTGTTTCAGAAGCCATCGAGGGCTTTCAGGGAGAAAGCTACAAAAATGAATATTGTGTGATGAAAACTTGATACTGATTTAAAATCGATAACTTTTAAATTTAATGTTGGTTCATACGGTATAATGAAAAATATGGTTATGAAGGGGAAAGTCGTCACCCAAACTAAGAGTCTCCAGGGTTGTATGAGATAAGCTAAAATAGCCAGAAGTATGACACCCTCACCCAGAGGACCAAGGCAGCCAGCAAGTTGTCTCCAACTTGGAGTTAGAAACTCCATCGCATATATGCCGTTTATAGTCATGTACCCTGTTATAAAAATGTGCATTCGTAGCAAATAAATAATTGTAAGGGTTATAAAAAAACAAGCGTATACCTGCTAGACCTATTCCGCAAATGAATCGAGAAATTGCAAAAAAGTATGGGTTAATAGACAGGGCAGTCCCAATTTGCCCCAGGCCCATTGTAAAAATTAACCCTATAAATGTTGGTTTTCTCCCATACCTATTTTTATAGAAAACAATTTCGCAATATTAACTTTGTAGATGAGTGCTTGTGCTAAAAAGGAGATATTTTCTACCAGTCTGAAAGTTGAGGTGGTATTGTGTTCCCGAAAAACATTCCAAACATTTGAAAAGTTGTTATTGAATCGACAACCCAAGACGATTCGCATATCAAATCCCACTGCACATAAAAAAGTAGTTAACTTTAGGGTGCATTTCCTGCATTACATTTTATTATTAGATGCACAATTTTCTTAGTCTCTAGTGGCAAACCAGAAGCGCATACCTCAGGGACAATGCTGGATGTTAAAGTGAATCTAGTTCCATTACAATCACAGATTTCTTCAGAATTCATCTGGACCACTGTGTCGTTCTCTGAAATGCACTTCCATGATTTTGGTGTTTTCCCTGAACCAAATTATGCACATTTGTTACAACTTTGCACATTTAAGCACCCTTTAGAAAACTTTGTACTTTTTATTAATGCTATGCAGCACATACCCACAAATACCGGCAGGAATGCCATCATCCCTGCCGGAATTTCGTAGAAGAGAATGAAAAGCAATATGAGACATTGGAAGCGACCAAATCCTCCTATAGATAAATTGGATATATCAAAAATGTTCGAGAATGCTTTCACTGATGTCAAAAGACAAGATCTTACCAACAGACTCCAATACATCCTCCAACGTTTTAGGCTTTGCAGCTTCATCATCCGAATGTTTTATCTGATAGTCAAGCTGCTTACCCATTTAAATTTACTTTGTACTTACTTTTCTTTGCCAAAAAAAATAAAAGTTAAATGTGCATTTTATTAATTGCACGAAAACAATATTTTAAATGGAACACGTCAACTTGATAGAAACAAGAAATGTGGATTAAATTGAATAGGAAAATTGAAGACTCACTTCATACACCGGAGAAAATAAAATGGAACCTTTTTACCAAAAAATTTAACACTGGAGTAAAGCGTGACCTCCAAATAGCAAAATCTTCATTAAAAATTTGTGCTCTTCAGACATGACAGTATGAATATGGGAAAAGCATGTAGTGAATGCAAACGAAGGACATAAATGATTATGACATTTGGCGACACAGTTAAAGAAACAATGCGTGCTAAACGTAATAGGAAGATTGGCGCATATACAACATTAATTCCCAAATGAGGGAAAGCATATATCTACTGGCAAACCGTAAAAAACCAACATTACCGTAGTCATTTCTTTCATTACAGAACAGCAACAACTTCTTGGCGACATTATTGTCAGCTAAAGTACTACAGTACTTACATTAGAGCTCCGTAAAACACATCATCTATCAAAATGAAAATATACATACAGCATGACAAAATGTCTCTCCTTTGTTTCTTCAATTTATAACCGTTGACATACTCATCATCAGCTCATGTGTTTCTAGATGACAGCTCCTATGACTAAAAAATGAAGAGCTGTTAGTAGTGAGGGACTAGTAGCTCCAGAATTGCATCTTTTATTCATATCGCTTGAGACAGTTAACTGGAAAGTTGGAAAAGTTATGAACGTTCAGTATAAGGACTTCATTCTTGTTACGCTTACAAGAATGTTGTTTACTACGCATGGGCAATCACATAATGTAGCTCATCATCTAAGCAGTTTTGTCATCAAAGTTGATAAAGACGGGAGATTTGGTGGGGCATGAAACTTTTAAACAGGCCAGGGTCATTTCTAAATGTCTTACCATTTTAGTTAGTGACCAAAGAATCAGGAAGATATTTACGAAAATTGGCTTCAAATTAGTAAGTGTATTTTCTGTTAAAAGATGATTCATTTATTATATAAACTTATTTCTTCAGAAGATATACCTTTATTAGGTTATTTATACATGGCGGAAGTAACTATTTTTGTATCTAAAATGCACAGCATTTAGGGAGAAATATTGTAAATATATCTGTTAAACTTTTTTCGGAACCAAACTTTTCTGAAACGGGCACCTCTTAAAGTGTTTATAATACTATTTCCAAATATCCTGCCGCAGTAAATTACTTTAATGCGGCAATTGCCATTAAAAATTTATTGTGAGTAAATGGCTCTTGCATTGAGAATGAACACATATTTGAAAGTTTAGCGGAAAAGGAATACACAATGTAGTGGAGAAAGGGGAGGTTATATTCCAAAGAAGCAAACTTATTTGGTTCATAGTCAGTGTCTTATTTTAGGTAGATAGTACTTTAACATGTAGTGATGATGATATTATTGATTTGTACTGTTTTGACATGAACACTTACACCTCTTTTGCCCAAGTTGTATTCACCCCTGGCGAGTTGACGATGTGATGCTCCTTTTATATCATCAGTTAGCCTGCTACTCATTTTAATAAAATATAGCTCTAGAATATAATAGCACATAGTCATTCATTCCATTCCATTACATAATATATTTGTGCTCTCGTTATATGTATGACACTATTCCAAGGTATCACACCAAAACAGCTACACACAACGATCCGTGAAAGTCCATAGGCAAGAAAAACTTTCTCTATAATTTTCTTAGTGAGTGTCTATAATTCAAAAATTCTACAGTATCGTATAAAATATGACGCTCCAAAAAATAAAAATAGCTTGGCATTTCTTAAGTGCTCGTACGAAATCAACCAATGCAATAATATGCAATGCAACATGTAACAGAACTATGCCAATGCCCTAGTAAAACAATGAACAAAGAAATGAAAAAGTCTACCTGTTGTTGTGAGTACAGTTCATAGCTTATTCCTTTCATCCCGTTCTTGACTTGAGGTTTGAGCACATGCCACACTGTAGCATCTCGTGCAGATTCAATCGTTGTGTTTAAGAAACTCCATAAGGAAAGTCTAGTGACTTGCTGTTTATAGGAAAGAAACAACTAAATCACTAGTCTTCCAGACAGGGATTCTTATGTTATGAGAATCTGACGATGAGGATGAAGACAGCGTGCTCCATATATTCCGTTAAGTATTTGTCAGTGAACCGATTCTTCCAGGAGCCGGCAATGGGTTGGAGAACCGGGCATACCTTCAGGAAAATGCTTGCAAAACAAGAACACAATTAACAACAACTTCCTTCAACATAGAACATTAAATAATTGTCAGCGTAGATTGAAAAAAGGCTAGAAATTAATTGAACATGGGATAATTAAAATAGTTAAACCGGAATAGGTTTAGTAATGTAATTCGACACACGCAGGTTGAAAATATTCGTTCAACATGGAAAATAAAGCATTTAAATTTACAAAATGCTTTCTCAGAGAAAGCTCAACGCAAGCTGGAACCAAGAAACTACCAAAAGACTAAAGCCATATATGAATAACGATTTTTCATAGGGAATAACTTGTTACTTTCACTTCGAATAGACCCTATAGCTTGCGATCAGAGGGCGAGACAGATTTGTTTTATGCACATGCAACTACATACAAAAAACTTGGCGAGTTTAAGTAAAAGTTATATAAACAATGAGTCTGGCATGACAAAAGTATCGTGAGGAAAATATAATTTTTTCCGTTTTTTTTCTCTACAAACAACAAAGAATATAAGATATATAGAGATAATAACTGTACTTATGTGTAAGCTGTTCCGCTGAGTGTGTATATGTACATACGTATTCATAACACAATATAAACGGTGAAAAGAAAGAAAGCAACCACCATAAAAAAATTCATTCCAACAACTGAAGCAGCCATATATATATGAAGAAAATGTAAAAGTACACGTACTTAAGACAAAAACAGGAGACCAAGGTAAGTATTTACTTACTGTGGCAGAAAGAACTCCATTTCTACACGTTGGATTTTCCCTGCTTTCTCTCTTCTCTGCATGCAGGCAGATTTCATATTACCAAAAGTAATGATGATAGCAAAAGGAAAGCGCTATCACCACTGTGAGGAGTGCCGGGCTGAACGGTTCCAAACGGTATTGTGTGTTGTTGTGAGCCTCGTCGTCGGTTGCTGTGATGCCTGCTATATTTATGAACAAGAACTATACGACTGACAACTTGCTGTTTAGACAACGGCGACGACAAAAGAAAGAGGAAGCGTGGAAGAAGGTGTAGTGGTGGCTTAAGCCGCTCTTTTCGTTTAGCTTACATGCATGGAATAAAAGATGGTTCTATATCTCTATTATTTCTGCCTTGATATTATTGCTTTTTTCCTCTTCTTCTGTTATGTACATCTATGTTTCCTTTCGCTTCTGTGTAGTGGCCATTAAAAAACTTTAATTCCTCGATTCACTGGGGACTGTTGATACTTACATTAAAGACCTTTCAAAGCTTCCTTTTTTCTCCTTTCCATCGCTTTCTCTTTCTTAACCGGCCTTGCGGGCCCTGTACTATTTCTCAGTTTTCCGTTGCACATGTCGAATATCAGAAATAACAAAAGAAAGAACTCAGTAATCTTTTCCTTTTCTTGGAGCAGAGAGCACAAAACCTTTCGTAAATGTACCTACTGGCTTTTGCATTAAGATTAAATGCAGTCACTCACACTGATGTTACCAATTCAATTCCAGTTGACTGGAAGCCGCACTATATAACAACAGAGTAAGTAATAGTCGTAATAATTATAGAGAGATGATGCGGGGAAGTAGCGGTAGTAAACTTGGAAGAGGACAGTTGCCAACTGATCAAAGCCTACTGACAAGTCTACCTATTTATAGGGAAAATTTTTCTTCAAGGCAAATCATAGAACTATATACGCAACTGGTGTGTGGCTATATATGTGTGCATACATACATACATAATGTTCCTCCACAAATATACCACTTATGTGTTATTGTCTGCTTGTACATGTATAAATATCCGCCGGTCGGTCGGTATGTTTGATGTGTGGTGAAAAGAGGCACTGGAGTGAAAAGTGAAAAGCTTACAAAGTAACTCTTTTAAACTGTTGTGCATATGAATTAAGTGGCATAGAAAAACTGTTGCTTTTTTGTTTTTCCTTCTTTAGTTTTAACTGTACAAATCCTTTGTGAAAGGAGGGTATTCCATACAATATGTATAGGTATGTTCTAAAGTAATTTGTATATTTTATATTTATGGCCAGCTCAGCATGAAAATTGATTCTAAGAAGAACCATAGTGGCAACCAATTGCATTGGACGACCTGTGGCATTTGTATGTTTGCATACTTGTTACCTTCTTTTTTCTATGTGGTTTATATTATTTTCAAGCTTTAATGTTGAAAGAGAACACAGTTTTAAAACAAAACCGAACTGGAATGTATTGAAGTACATGTACAGTGGTATGTAGTTATATTTCTTATAAGTTGCCCAGAAAAGATAACCGATGAGAAAAAAACAGGTTATGTTCAATCTGTTGGACAATCTGTTCATATTTGTCAATTCGCATTACTGTTCACGTCGGTTTAGCATTAATCCATTCCGAAGTTTGGATTTCCACCCATATCTCTGCCGTCCTCACATATAAAAAAATGTTCAAAAGGGGTCACACGTACATTTCAGGTAAAAAGGCATTAACATGATAACATTTTCTGAGAGAGTACAGTGGGGAAAAGGGGAAAGAACATAAAGAGAATATGTAATAATATGTCTGGAATAGTCTGGATGTATTTTCCAAATGATTTACTTTAGTGGGACGCATAGTCTCAGTCGTTCGTGTTCAATTCGCATTTGTTATTGATATTTCAAAGGAAGCGAATAAAAATTACATTTGAAATAAATATCTACTTGGTAATAGTAGGAGGTGGGTTGGACAGGGGTTTAAAAATACAATACCTATCTAAATGTAAGAGCATAAACTTTGTCCCAGGATGGACACTCACCACAATGCTTACACTCGTCATCATAACCACGACGCGACGGCACTGTCACTAAAAACACCGACTTACAGAGAAGCATCAAGCATCATCAACTCACCAAGTTGGAGAGCCCTTTAATAATTCGAATATACCATGAATATAACATGTAGTAGGCTGATATAAAAAGTGACTGAAATGTTTAAACAGTTTCTTATAACTTTGTTTTTGTACAATCTATCACAACCAATCCCTTGCTACTATATGCTCAGGACACTCTTAATGCTTCAATTCCATATTGTCTTTTCTCCAGTCCAGTATTTGTTTTATACTTTCATACAAAGTTACTGATGCTCCTCTTTTGTGTAGCATCAGTGTTTATCATCTGTAGTCCGCCGGGGTGGTTAAGAAAAACAAATGAATAAAACTATTATCTTATGTACTGTACTGAACATGATCATTGAATTGTTTACATACATTTGTCGTTCTAACATGCTTAATAATCGATATGTCATTAGTATTATTTTTTATTATTGGAATGAAAAAGCAGATAATGACAAACACTTCCACTTTTTCAAGCATGCAAGCTCCCATATATTCTTCTATTAAAAGCATCCACACGACAAGAGGGAAAGTAATTTATGTTAAGTTGACGATGATGATGCTCCACAAAGACACACATAGCTAGCCCATAACATTTTACAATGTTTTGGCCCTCTTGTGTAGTAGTAGAAAGCTGAAGCAAATGGGAAAGTAGTGGAATACAAAACCCTAATGCGCTTGCTGTCCCAATAAGTACTTTCTCTCTTAACTTCGAGTAGGTAATTCACTTCACAGCCATTGCCATCGACATCATCACTATCATTTTCATGATGATGATGAGAGGTGAACATCAAACATGATGATATTCTTCCCATGTTGCTCCTTCCCATTATGACAATGAGTTGCGTGCACGCCATCATCACTACATATTATTATGTGTGGAAGCAGTTAGCTTGCCGTCCACACAGAACTATATACTTTTGAGAGAGGAAACCGGACAAACAATTCTACTGCACATACACAAAAAAGTGAGCAATCATACATTCTCATCTACCACCACTATGTACATTATAAATATTCTCAAGTGTCTGCGGTAGTGCTTGTACTTTTTCTTCTCTACCCATTATTATTATACACAAGGCAAAACGACATTCTTTTAACGACCATCTACTTTCCCTGGACTTTTTCTTTCTGTCCCAGGAAAAACCTTTGACAGGAGAGGAGTTGTACTACAACAATGCTATATGAAATGTGTGCTTTTGTTATAGTAGAGGATGCATTAAGCATTACATCCGACAGTGTGTAATATTATGCATTTATTTGTTCCGAGATGTATGCCTACCTACTCTAAGGGCAGCCACTCTACCAGGTATATTTATTCACACACAATGTTCGCTGTCGTGTTGGGTGACTGGGTGCTCACCGTTGGTGTTACTTATATTGCTATCCAGCGATGATGTTATCTTGTTGTCTGCTTGATGTCTGCTTGTCACCTATACTATATCGATCAACAAAATGCTGCTCTGCTATATACGCTATCAATGCTCCCCCACAACACATTCTCTTCAAGTACGCTGTGTGTGTGTGCTCTCCCAAAACAAAAAGGCAAGCCATATAGCAATAGGGAAAACAAACGATTTTTGAAATGTGTACTATAAGCATAGTACAACTGGCGCCCACCTCAGAGTGCATAAAAGTTATATGATATCACATGAAAATGCCTGGTAAACTTTTACAGGATTTTTATAGGCAGCTTTTAGTTTGGTGAAAATCGTGAAAGCAAAAATGAAAGGCACCTGGATCTCCTCTGTAAATGTGTAATGCTCAAAGCTCAATAAAGACAACTTTTTGGTAGTAAAATACTGCCCGTGCATGACAATTTTCACTATTCATAAGTAGGCATTCATCAACTTAAATACTTTGTCGTGTCCCGTGTCTCCTTATCATAATTTTTCTACAGTTGCTAAATACACAATTAAATTTGTCCAACACATACATTAACGAGATGGATCAAATCAAACTGTACTTTACAACTTTTGTCATTTTAGCTACAGTAATTGGCCTCACGAAGAGTCGTGGACTTTTAAAACTAAACCTGAATTATTATTTATTTTTTTACAGTGTACGGTATTTGGGTTTTAAACTAGTGTACAAACTTTACTCTTTCTCAACAACGACATAATCATTATTGAAAGTTGCTGATATTTGCCCCCTATTACAGTACTCGTGGTGAAAGTATAGCTGAAAGCTCCTACCTGAAAAATCCCACAAATAATTCATGCAGGGTTGGACCGTTGCTAGAGAGTATCGATGCAAACATTTCCTTTTGCGTGTGAGACACTACTATAGCAAGAGAAATAAAAGAGTTAGATGCATGCCCACTTACTTTACGAAAACATGCATTGATGCGTGTTGTAGTAGTACTAAATACAAGCATTTAGGTGCCACTCCAGAAACATAATGTCCTGGTTTTTTCCACATTTATTCCCATTAGAAAACTAACAATGCTTTAATGTACTGTGTAGCCGCTTGATTTAACTCGAAATCATCTGAACATGTGAAAGTAATAGATTTTAAAAGTAAAAAGAGGATATGTACTAATATAACGAAAAATTCATCAAACCTTAATTAGCACATGTTTTGCATTTGCAGTTTATGCTTCGGTAATGACTTCACACTTCCTGTTTGTGAAATGAAAGCTACATGTAATGATACTTTTCCGTACACATTCAAGTATGTAGGTACATGTTCTTTCCTGACTTTTCTACACTTTCCCTTTGGAAGAAAAGTCTGCTTCCAGGCATGCACCTACATACAACTTAAACAAACAGACTTGTTGTTGTTTTATTTTCGATAAGTGCATCTTACGATGATATGGGATACCTTATTGGTTACTAATATCTCCATAAAAAGATTGGGTTGCGTTGTGGGTGGCATGTGGTATGGTATTAATAGTATTAGACATATGACACTTCCTACGAACCAAATAATATTCGTATGTAGCTGCTAAGTGTATAACCGTCATTAAAATATGAAGAATAAACTGGGAAACAAAAGCTGATTGCTATTTTGATATTATTTCCAAAATGGGCTTGTCTTTGTAGAATATATCGAGATGCCAACTAATAAAACAGGGAACACCAGCCATGAACACGCATGATAAGTAAACTACGAGACAATCAAAGAGAAAGGAAAAGTAGTTTTTGGCAAACCAACAGGTACAATGTAAATAATTAATTAACAGAGTACTGGTAAGTTATAAGCAAAATAAATAAAATTTGGAAAAGGTAAGGAAGTGCAAGCCCATTTGAAACCATCAAAATCCGGTCATAGTTGCTGGTTATACTCTATATCAGCACAAAAAGCTTTTTAGTCTGCAGGGCAAGAAAATGTGCTGGGTCATTGATCATTTTTTAATTTGAAATTTTTCAACTGCTTAAATATATGATCTTTTCGATTCTTTTAACTGGAAAACACCTCATTATCACTTTCAGCATTAGTGTTTATACATAGGTATCTTGTTACAAAAATTGCTCATGACACCCTTTGAGCGTATCGCAACCGTAAAACGAGTTCCAATGGCTCTATAATGTTTATGCTTGGAAAGTAACATAGCATTAAACTCGGTTTTGGAATACTTGCAATTGACGTGCATCATAGTTAAAATTGCTAAAAACCTATTTTATTTTGCAAAGCTTTCTTCTACTGTGGTGACAGTTCTACCCGCATCTTTAACCTCCCTTTTCATGTTAGTTGTAGTGAAGTGAACAATAAGTAGCTGATAGTATTATTATCTTTGTTTGCTCTACAGGTAATTTTAAAACGCACTACTGGTGAAATGAAACATGTTACATCCTTGTCATGCTATCTGTCCTTCTCCTGTCGTCAAATTATTTTTCATTAGAACGTCTGAATTTGTTGCGGGAAATGACAATGTTATTTCATAAACTAGCGTTTTTTAAAGTTTTGAAGATAAAATATATATACATTTGCAACATGTTCCAAGCTTATAGAAAGCAACAACAGGACTACGACAAACATCAAGCTAAAATGTAGGAAATCACACCTGTTTATAACCATAATTCAGTTTCATGTATGTGACAGTCTGTCTAGGTGGGTACCTAAATATTACAGTATGCAATGAGCAATGAAAATATTTTCGGATTTTTCCTAGTTAGTTCATTGTATGTTAAGTTTAATTAATTGTAAATGATATAAAGTGAAAGCACATATATACAACATGCATGTATAATATAGACATCATGCATATCTAGATATCTAAGCAAGTGGCAAACTGCAGACCAATGAGATATTTGTTGGTAGTCGGTAGTGTTTGATGAGCTAATGTACTTTGTTAAAATGAACAACACATAATATGCATGTGCCCTATATCCAAGGGAAATTAGGCGGTCCGAGATAATAGTAATGAGCATTCTTGTCCTAAAAATGTGTTATGCCAAATGTTCAAAATGATTAGTTTATTCACACTACACTGGTATCTAAAATAATAGTCTACTTATTCCGGCACGCCACCCACTTCAACACAAGAAATATTATGCTAAAAGTTTTCATTTTTATATATCTCATGTACTAAAAACCATCTACTTTAATGAGCCACTTCCCAATCACGCACTAAGTCCACGTTTTTTAGTGTCGTGAGACAAATTGGTACAATTTTTTCCTAGTGCTTTCAACTTTAAACTATATTCTAGAATGACACGTGAACTATTAAACAAATAATATAGGAGAGAACATTATAGGTAGTTTTTCCTTTTACACTCTACCTAAAAAACATCAGCAAATCTTTAGTGAATTGTGCATGACAAACAAGATATTGATCGCATGAGACTAAAAAGTCTTTCTGTATCATTATTCGGTTTCTAAAAGTATAAACATTTAAATGCATGTATAGAAAGCTAGCTAACATTATATGCAAATCTGTTACGATACAAAATATACGCCCGCATTTTATTCACGGGATAAAAAGATCACACCTCTATTCTAGAAAAAAATACGTTAGCTGCAATAAGCAAACAAATAAAGATATCGTTTTATTAAAAACAAAATGTTTCCTATTGTTAACATAATTTGCAAATAAATACTGAGGATATAAATAAACTAAAATGTTCTCAAGACATAAGTGAATATAGATATTATAAAAGTATTTATTATTTACCAACGTCAAAAAGTACAAATTAAGAAAATAAAATACTTTTTTAAAAACTTACGTGCAAGATCTAAATTTTCGTATACATAAAGGATAAGTATAAAATATTTAACTCATAAACTGTCCCTACAAAATATATAATCAAAATATTCCAGCGAACCTTATATAATTCAGCGTTGAAAAAGGGAGGAATATAACCGGTAGCATCTCCGTACTGCAAAACTGTTTCAGGCTTTTCGTAATTTAAGGTGTATTGAACTTTGATGAATCGTTGTAATTTTCACATTCAAATCTGTCAACTGTAAAACAGAAATAAACACATTTTACATAAAATAAAAAAGTCAATGCATACAAAGCAGATATATGATCAGTAATCCATGCTTAGTTACTTTACCTTTGATGTAAAAGTCCGTTTTTCAACGAATGAGCCGACATTGATGACTTTCACAAGGCACATTCCATAACTTTAAAAAAGTCTCCCATACCCATTACATAATTTGTGTGAATCCGTAAACTTTCAACAGGAAAACAATGATTCAAAATTCATATTAATTATTGGTTATGTATCTGTGTAAAAATGAATGAATTACAAACTCTGAGTTTCTAACTTTGATTGTAAATATATTCGACTATGTGCCTAAATCAAAATCGACTATCACAATTTACAGCTTCCTACTTTTCCACGTTGCATGTAAGAATATTATTTAGGAAGAAAAAAGGTGTCGTGCAGAACGCAGCTTCCAATACTCATGTTACGGTAAGTGTTACTTGTACTGCATATCCGCAATTACGAGAAAGCTATTATATATGAAAATGAGCACATTCCAAGAAAACATTTTATCTGCAAATAATATCTCAACGATATTGCAATCGCAACAACCACATTTTCTCATTCTACATAATTTATTACAGAACTACTCGAGAAAAAAAACTCTCCACTAGTACCATCACCAACCACACGACAAGTAGCAGAGTACGTGTACTTTCTATTAATATTATTATTATTTTTTTATATTTTGGCTTGACCAACCCTTCCCAAAGGAAAGCCAACCTCTACAATACTTTCTTATTCTCTCTCGTCCACACACATAAGCACACACTTTACATAAGTAATGTATCGCGTAAACTCATATTAAATAATACTTCAAGTATTATAAGCAGTGGTTAGAGGAATAAAAGAAAAAGGTAGAGAATTTAATATGAGCTTTCAGACAAGGAGTATATATACCTTGTCTTCTTATCTCTCTCTCACCCTCCCAAAAATTCCATCTTGAATGACTTGTTTCCACTTCCCGTTTCCACCACCGCTGCGTGGCGTCCTTACGACGAGCAGTTCAAACATTTTATTATTAAAGGATGCCTCTCTCTCCAAAACTACTCGCTTTCACAAGTCTTTTCTTTTTATTTCTCTGCGCTATTCTTTCTCGCAAGTGTGTACGCAAAGAAATGCGTAAAGCAGCAGCTCAGTAGTCCACACAATGGATTAAAAACTTACTATATACGGTTGTGTGTGCAATGCAATAATGTTATGCATGTAGTCATTCTTGACAACTAAACGCACACAAGAATATTATTTATATTTTTTCCCCAGGAACAACCACCGCCACCATCGTCACATACACCAAAAAAGGGAGATATCTCGGTTGTATCATGTTCTCTGATGTAATAATATCAAGCTAGATATAGGATCAGGGTGGTCGTTTACAGAAAAAGAAGCCCTACCTTTAGCAGTGACAACACACAAGACATGAGAAAAGAAATAAAAAATCAAGCTCTCTCTTTTCTGGGCTAAAGGAAAGCACTGAGAAACTCTGGAGAATGGTCTTTTTTGCATTTGGACACACACTATGAAGGGTGGTGTGGTGTGTGTATGCAGTATCAACCCAAAAGAGTAGAGAGAAATAATAATAGCAATGCAAAATGTACGCTGGAGAGTGTGAGTTTAGAGCTGGGCAGATTCATGTCATCATAAACATTGCATTGCCAATGTAAAGTTGGTGGAGGAGATAGGGAGGAAAAAAATATATGAGAGCAAAAGCCCAATACTTCAAGCGGTTAGTGAGCCTCTCTCTCTCTCTCCATTATTATTAGAGAGCCAACAGCATCCGTGTAATCCGTAATGGAATGAAAACCAAACTAGCACGGAAAGTAAGCATGTTATAACATGTAACTTGGTTGGTATATTATAGGAAGGAAAGAGCCGGAGCCAGTAAACTGGGAAAGGAGAAAGAGAAAGGAGAAAAAAATTATAGGAAAAGGGGGAAGAAGAGAGTTGTATGTGCAGTAAAGTGAGTTGAATATATATGCTCACAAGTCTGGTTTCCCTTTGCTTCTCGGTCGGTAATTCTTTGATGCAGTGGTGCTAGTAGTAGTAGCAGTGGAGTTTCTAAGCTTCATTTATTGATTATTCCATTTCGCGTACACAATGTGAAACTATCATCATCATTTTGGGTTGAGTATCATGTATTCACACATACACACAATCCCGATCCACAACTATTCAACATGTTTTATATATATTTTATATACACATGGATATAATATGGGAGCATTTTTGGTGTTGTAGATGCTTATTTTTAAAGAGGAAAATAAAATTGGATGAATGTGGATGCATGAACATTATTATTACCTTTTAAACCACCATCACCGTCCTCACACACGAACACATTCATGCAAAGTGAAGAAGGAAAAAGGGAAGCAGGATAATGTGTAGGGGATGTTCGGTTTTTCGGTGAAAAATGGGTACATGTTGAAGAAGAAAAACCCTGCAAGTTGCCATAGACACGGGACGACACTAACCAGAGGGAAAATGGACAAATGGGTGTTTGATGTGAAGCCATGCAATGTCGGCAAGTAGTCAGGCAACCAGCAACATTTTCAATAATGGAGAATGGAGAAAGAAACAGTGATTCACCTTTCTATGAATTCCTATGTAGGTTATGATATATAAATTGATTGGAGTCGTTACACAATGCTTACAGGTTATAATATTACTTATGATAAAGAAGAAAGCGTTAAAGAAACATGGATATAATTAATTAGTAAAATGCAAAAGAGAAAGGAAATACATAGAATATGCGTACTATGAGTAACATGAAAATATTTTGGGGCAGCGTGAGTTTGATGACTTTGCAGGCTTGATATGATAATTATGGATTATATGTAGCTCATTATCATCTTCAAAGTTAATTAGTACAGCATTGGCTCTGTCACAGAATTTTCCTTCCAGAGAAAGGGTCCTGGAAAAATTAAAATGTCTATTAGCAATTTGTTAATTGTTGCATCCTTCGCATATACACGGTGATATTGAGTTCCATGTAAAGTGGATGACTTGAATGCGGGGCAAAGAAAGACTTGAGGCGCTCAGAGAATATGCATGAAAGAATTTTACTCATTTCACATGTACGTAAAAGCAAACACAAACACATGCACACACAACGTCAGATAACTTTAATTGTTAAACATATACACATTAATTAATTTCATAGTGTTCTACTTCCGGTGTCTTGATCAACATGGACGTTAAGGAGGGGGTGGAGAAGATGGAAGTTGGGGATATTGTGGAAAATGTGAGTTCCGAAAAGCATTCCAGTGACGCGAGTGATAGTGGCGCAGCAGGTCAAGGTGCCAGTGGTCCATCGACGACCTCTGCTGCTGCTGGAGAAGATGACACAGAAGAGGAAGGAGATCATAACCTTCCAATTGTGATTATAATGGTGGGAATGGCAGCCTCTGGAAAAACAAGTTTAACTCAGCGTGTCACTTCCGAGCTGATGAGGAGAGGGACGCCACCGTACATTATCAACTTAGATCCTGCGTGCCTTGACCCTCCGTATCCGGTTAATATTGACATTAGAGATGTGGTCAAGTACAAGAAAGTTATGGAAGTGTATAATCTAGGACCTAATGGGGCGATAGTGACATCATTAAACCTGTTTTCTACAAAATTTAATGAGGTATGATAAACCAATCTGGAGCACTTACTGACAGTTTTCTTAATGAAACCATGTTGTCAGTTAATTTTTTTATTGTCTTTTCAGGTTATAAACATCATTAAGCAGAAACGAAAGACTTAAAGGTTAATTTTTTTTATTAACGCTGACAGGTTATAAGGTTGGTTGGAAATTGTCTAATATTCATTTAATTTCATTGTTTTAGTGTGATGCTATTGATCCTACTTTCGCGAAGGAGTGGATTACGGACTTTGACGCATTTGAAGCAGCTCTGCAATCAAGACATGAATACACATCAAACTTGGCGTCATCCTTGGCTCTTGGGCTGGAAGAGTTTTATAATAAAATAGAGCATGTTGTGGTATCCGCCTTTGATGGCTTTGGAATGGATGATTTTTTCAGTAAGGTGCAAAAATCGGTTACCGAATATGAAACGTAAGTAGAAAAAATATATTTAAAAGCTGGAGTGGAGTAATTGATTTTTGATGAATGTACACGTTTTGTTTTAACGCTCGTTTCTCCTTGTTACAGCGTTTACAGACCCATGTACAAAAAGTTGATTCAAGAACGGAAAGAAAAGGTTGCAAAAGATCAGAAAAAGCAGTTAGGAAAGCTTAAAAAGGACCTACAAGCTGAAGCTTCTGGGGAGGCGGACGCTTGTTTCGCTGTTCCAGGCCGGGACGCTGGATCTGGACTTTCTTTGAGACTGGACAACGAAGATGATTCTACTACTGACGAGGAGGATATGGAAGATAATCAAGGTCAGCTAATTATTAATCAATTTGATAATTTGTAACTGTTTTAGTTTAAGCATCAACTAAATCATGTTATATATTGTTTGTTGCAGAGGAGAATGAAGAATCATCTTTTCGGCAAGTTGTAAATCAGGAAACTTCACGGCGCAGTGAAAAATATAAAGAAGGGCAGAGTTAGTACGATTAAGTATTTTACACATTTTAAGTTAAAAAATTGTTACACATTAATATTTGAAAATAAATAAAGTCACGTTCCTGATCTAAATCATGAATTTTATACGTTTATTTAATTAAAATGTAGAAAAGGTAAATTGTAAGATGTAGAATTATTTTATGTACAATAATGAGATTTTTAATTGCTTGTGCCACTGGGGTGGCCCGCCATGCCTCCCGTTGTTTGAGTTGCTGGTAAAGGAGAGGGTCCGGCGTTTGCTGGAGCCTTTTGCTGCATCGCTGTTAGCTGTCTTTGCTACAATTAACAAAATATACAATATACACTTTAAAATTAAAACCAGGTTAATCAATAATCTCCCTTTTCCTTACAATCATGACTTACCGCAGCTAGCATTTGGTTTTTATTCCTTTCCAGTTCTAGCACTTTGGATCTCGCATGTTCGGATCGTGTACAATAATGAGATTTTTAATTGCTTGTGCCACTGGGGTGGCCCGCCATGCCTCCCGTTGTTTGAGTTGCTGGTAAAGGAGAGGGCCCAGCGTTTGCTGGAGCTTTTTGCTGCATCGCTGTTAGCTGTCTTTGCTGGAATTAACAAAAATATAATAAACACTTTAAAATTAAAACCAGGTTAATCAACAATCTCCCTTTTCCATACAATTATGGCTCATGACTTACAGCAGCTAGCATTTGGTTTTTATTCCTTTCCAGTTCTAGCACTTTGGATCTCGCATGTTCGGATCGATGCCATGCCATTTGAAGAACTTTCTGGGAGGCGTAGCTAGATCCTTCATGTGCCTGACCTATTAGAGTGACACATAGTCATATTAGTTGACAAATTATATACAACTTAACTAATAAATAATCAGTAATTGCTCCCACTACAACTACAGCTCACCTGTTGAAACCTGCGTTAGATAATTGATATGCTTATTCATTTCCACTTCCACATGGTTTAAAGTCTTGTGGAAGTGGTTTGTATGGGTATCAACCTGCTTTGCACTTGGCTTATCTTTACTAAGTTCCCCAAGAACCTGACCTGCAACCATACAAAAGTCATAGTCATAATGACCACATCAGTTATCGCTAACAATAAATAAAACTATATGACTCCAACAAATACACTCACCTGCACTCTGCAAACAGCTTAGAATATCCTTTTCCACCTGGTCCAAAGCCGTTAACCTATCCATAGGTCCTGACATCTTATCTAATTACCACTAAACAAACCCCAATTAAAAGCTTTAAACTCTTCCTACCAGATAATCCCAATCAACTTATTAAACTGCTCGACAATGATCCTTTTTTAAACGAATGTACGTGCTTTTATTTAACTTGAACACTATTAATTAACGTCAATGCATTGCTGTTGATGTTATCATTAATTAACAAACTGTTTGTTTTGACTGGCACTGTCATCTGATCTGTGGATGTGTACAATGTGCCGCAAGAACAACAACAAACCATCTGACTCGTCCAGAGAGAGGCGGGGCTTCACATAGACCCTTCTAATAACGCACATGACACTTTTCTGTTCCCTGGGCCAACACTTCTCTGGCAGCTGACAAAGTGCATATGATCCGGTTCGGGAAGCAGTTTCCATCAGTCATTAAGTACAAATTAAATTAAACAAGTAGAGAAAAGTGATTAATTAAATAACTTGTTATTAACATTATTATATTATCCTTGTCAAGTGCAGCCAGTAGGACGAGCTTCAAGATGGACTTTAACTTTGCTGAACATCAAGATAAGCTGCTTCGGAAGCTGTTTAAAAATGTGCTGAATACATCGGAAATTCGAAAAGTGATCCTGGCAGCAAAGCTCCCTTTCACATTAATCAAACCTCAGTTGGTAAGGATCTTATATTTCTATGCTATTGATTGATAAGAAGTATAGCTTGGTATAATGAATTTTGTCTGATTTTTGTATTCTTTTTGTTCCAAGGTCCTGGATCCTTTCCACCTGTCGGTTGCAATGACCAAAGCTTTGTATAGTATGAAGGAAGGAACAATGGTCACAAGGAGTTTCCAGACTGAAATTTTGTATTGCCTTAGTCCATCAAAAAATGTAATTAACAAATTGCA
>JAHZMV010001275.1:0-21204 GCA_027743765.1 Coecobrya sp. COE2 | reverse complement strand
AAATTACGGTTTGATTGTACGATGTGTTACTATTTGAGATATTACGGTATTGCATTTCTGAATCATAAGCCGGGTTTTCGCTGAGAGAGACCCATATGGGTGCTTCTCAGCGAATAGGGACCTTCGGTTACAAAAACAAAATACCGTATTTTTTCCAATACTGAGACAGGCCGTACTCAAACCGTAATTCATCATACAAAGACCCGACTCCGCAAAAATTAAAAATTTCAACTGATTAGACTGAAAATTGGTATACTGGGGTACTGTATTCTCCCGATTTCGAATAAAATAACTTCGTGACCCCACCATCCCCATGGAACCCCCAGGGCAGGGGGATCATAAAATAATGTGACCCGATAGCCCTTCTGGACACTGGAACTTATGAAAACTTAAATATAGAGTTAGAAAGCTGAAATTTGGTGTAGTAGGAAATTAGCTCTCCTCGATTTCAAAATAAAATGATCGCGTGACCCCATAAACCTTAGGACATTGTTTTATTTGAAATCGGGGTGGTCGAATACCCAAGTGTACCAAATTTCA
This sequence comes from Coecobrya sp. COE2, assembly GCA_027743765.1. Taxonomy (NCBI): domain Eukaryota; kingdom Metazoa; phylum Arthropoda; class Collembola; order Entomobryomorpha; family Entomobryidae; genus Coecobrya; species Coecobrya sp. COE2. Next base: position 20,664 of record JAHZMV010001275.1, on the reverse strand, counting down.
GCTTTGTACCTCCATTTTTGAATTTGACCCTGCCCCGGGGTTCATGAGGGTCATGGGGTCACGAAGTTATTTTATTTGAAATGGGGGTGGTCGAATACCCAAGTGTACCAAATTTCAGCTTTGTACCTCCATTTTTGAATTTGACCCAGCCCCGGGGTTCATGAGGGTCATGGGGTCACGAAGTTATTTTATTTGAAATCGGGAGTATACAGTACCCCAGTATACCAATTTGCAGTCTAATCAGTTGAAATTTTTAATTTTTGCGGAGTCGGGTCTTTGTATGATGAATTATCGGTTTGAGTACAGCCTGTCTCAGTATTGGAAAAAATACGGTATTTTGTTTTTGTAACCGAAGGTCCCTATTCGCTGAGAAGCACCCATATTATCCCCTATCCACTGACATTCCAACACGACTCTTTCAACACACATACTGCTTCTTCCCGATATACTTACCGCTGGTCGCTGTACGTGTTGACGCAACCACGTCCCCTTCCGCGGTAGTCTATGTCACCATCACGCAGCATGTGTTGGAGTACCAACCCCGTCTCCCGGTTGACCCTTGCTACCTTAAGAGGGAGTACATCCACCACTGACATACGCTGAAACCCCTCGTGGATCCCGCCAGCACAAACATGGACATGCCAGTCTTGAAGGATACCCTCCTCAGCATCCAAACCGGCGAGAACACGTTGGATTTTGGTTCTTCTGGCCATAACAGGGTGGAACCGCCTTTGCTTCAAAATGCTGGCGGGGTTGCAAGGGTCCTTCATGTGTCCCCGACATCGTGTGTGAAATTGTTGACTAGTCTCACCAAAGTAAACACACCAGTCGTTCTCCCCTCCAAGCTCCTCACATCTACTGCAAACACCGACATATACCACATTCGACATGGAGCAAGTGGCCCTTTTCGTGAGCCGCAGGACTCCGTGTGGACCCAAATTTACCGTGGAACTGCGTCCGGTTTGGGCACAAAGTTCGCAGCCAGGATGATGACAAGGGAATGTTCCGGGTCCCAAAAAGCCAGCAAGAGCGTTCTGATTAATATCGCGTTGAAGATCTGAAAATAAAAACACGAAATGGAAAATGCACATTATGAACAGCACTGTCACAGAGGCTATAAAAATACTCACATGGTATTCTAGTGACGTCATGGTTCAACAGTTGACGTTCGTCACCGGTAAACGGCTGGTCACGGGGCAACTTGTCCATTTGCAGGAGTCCACTTCCATGGTATGTCACAGACACTTTCTTTAAGTTTAGGGCACGGATCAACCTCATGAAGCCTCGAATTCGATAATGGTCCCTATTCGTTGTTTCAAAAATGAAAAACGTCCTCATCTCGTCCGAATTCATGAAACGGACCAAATCAGTTGCCCGGACAGGGTCAATCACAATATGCCCATGAACCAAGCCTGTCATCTCAGCAACAGATGGAATGTACCTCCAATTGGTAACTCTCGGCGGGTGGTGAAAGACAGGATCACCGGTTATGCGGTCCCACTCCCAGCACTCCTCCAAGTTATCCATTTGTCAATATTTTCACAGCAATTATCACCGGTTAAAATTTAAAAATTAAAAAGTCAACTCAAAATCATTAAAAAATCTCGTCAGCTCTTTACCACAAACACCGGGAGAATGAGAAGAAAATGCAAGGACAAAGCTTTGTGGATAATATGGAACATGGCACAGAAAAATTCCTGTTGGCGCCCAGTTCCGTGTCAGTGCTTGTAGGTGTTGGTCCGAAATGTATGCTCCTTCCATCCCTTTGTTCGGCTCACAATTTGCATACGTCGCTTTCTTTGTTGTGGGGCTCTGGAAAACGTACACCCGAAAAGACCTTTGGCAACGACAACGTAGTAGCAACCGTGATGACATGACCAGAAAAAAAGAAGCCACAGTATGCCAACGAGGTATATGAATAAGGAGGATGCATGCCCATGTAAAAAAAATAAAAAAATGAAGATTGTTATGTCCTGGCCCGATTACTGGCTAATGTTTCTAAGGGCTATCTCCATACTTTTTAAATGGCCATTCGTTGCTAATATCGCTTGTTTCGAGCATTTCCAAGTGATTTCCAATGTATTTGAATGGTAGTTTTTGTGGCACAGGAGTTTATGCAGCATGCGTCCTTATTTATAGAGCTCGTTGCATTATGCATTTACTTGCATTTCAAAATCGTTTTTCTCATGATTTACATGAAGGTCTGATCCTGTCCTTCTCTATAATGTCCTTTCATCGTTTGCATATTGTTCTATTTTCATTTGCAGGAAGCTGTCCGTCAGTCCCCCTTTCTGGTCACGTTACACTATGCGTTTCAAACGGATGCTAAACTTCATCTCATTCTTGGTAAGTAATAAATTCTTTCTATATATGTATCTATGTATATTATGTGGAAAACGCAGTTTCTCAGTAATTATGCTTTCTATTTGCTATCATTTACGCTTGCTTTTGAAAATAAACTTGTGACAAATCACCTTGCACAGTTAAAACTGTAAATATAGCTTTTTGCGAGATATTTACTATAAAACTGAAAATAGTATTGTGATGAGGCAACACATTGGCAGGAGAGTATTTAGTAATTATTATCAGAGGATTTTTATGACCTTTAGGTTAGCTTTGTCGGGCAAAACAACTCACATGTTCAGACGTGCAATACGTGTGTGGATTATTGATTCGTTTCGTTGTACAATAGATCAATGGAAGTACATTATGTATATGGAAACACATGGGTGGCTAGTGGCTAGACACAATTTACTTTATTTCAATGACCAGGCACGCTATCATTTCCATTTTTCTCAAACTTCGCAAGTAGTGCGTTTCATAAGTAATTTCTCGATAGTTCCTAAAATTTCAATTTTCATCATCATATCCATTTTTCTCAAACTTCGCAAGTAGTGCGTTTCATAAGTAATTTCTCGATAGTTGCTAAAATTTCAATTTTCAAAAAGCACAATAATGCATCCTTTATATGAAGTCGTAAAGTGACAGTTCCAGTTCGTTTCATACTTGTCACAGACTATTAGATGCTTTACAACCTTGCAATACAAACATGGTCGAGATTTCAACTATTTACAAATAAATAACAACTTGTATAGTGTAGAAGGAGCTTAGTATTCATACTGGCATACAATGCTTATGTATAGCAGATTGTATAACGGGATTTGCCTAGTAGTTTCCTTCATTGTACATTCAAGTGTGAATATTATACTTTCGCAAATTGTGGAAAGGATAAACTTACTGGTTTTTCCCATCACCTTTCCGATTCACAGAACGTTTTTTACGTCAACAATACAGAAGCTGAAAAAATGTATGTGTAAATGCTAATGTGTAATTGTTTTCAAAATTAACTCCTTTTAAATATATGTTAGCTTTGCTGTATATCGTGAGAAAGACATCTCTAAATAGTATTTTAATTTAAAGTGGTATTTTACACGTTTGGCATATAAATATGAAAAGGACTAACAGAATTATATAGAGAATGGGAATTGTAAGGTGGTAAAAGTGCCTTTTATGAATAGGGGACTTTTTATTATTATGTAATGCATTGAGACGGTACGGATGTTGCGTGCTGTCAACTGTTGGCTTAAAAGATTTCAATTTTGCCTTCCTAACTTTCTTGATATTAATAATCATATTCATAAGCTAAAAAGTAGAGAACTTTAAAGCTCACTCGACGGCATTGCCGTGTGGTCACACATATTGTGTAACATTTTATTTCCAGCTGGTTACTGTTCTTCTACATTGTGCGAAATAATGTAAGTGTAAAAAAGCATTGTTTGAATTGAAATTTAGTTTGACAGAAGGATCAGATCAGATATGTATGTAAATCATTGACAGAGGCTACAATACATAAGTAGTAAAGGTCGAATACAGCTAGTGAATGCATAGTCACGCTACAAAATGTTGTGTGAGGTGGAGATACCACGAACAATCATGAATCATTACCAAAGCTATTATCATAATAATCATATTATTATTATTATTATGGGTGAGGAGAACCAAGTCATAGTGCAGTGGCTACTATATTTTATATGCTTGAATGTAATCGTAAAGCTTTTAATAGGTAGTCACACATAATATGGACGGTATATGACTTTTTACACTTCAAAGGGGTATGCAGCATGTTCCACGTTATTTTTGTGGATTATATTACATAGATATACTGTCTCTCACGAGATGATCTTTTGTTATTATTATTGTTATTCATTTTATTGGGCTTTTATGAATGGCTTTGTTAATATTAATAATGTCATATGCCGTATAGCCACATATGTCAGAAGAAATATTACATATTTGTACACGTTTGGAGGGATAAAAATACGTGTTGCATTTACCTTTTTTGTTTCCTTTGTACGAATGTATTTGTATTGTCGTAGTCATGAATCTTTGTAGCAATAAACTTCATAAAATGCTGTTGATGATAATGATGGTTAACTTGATCTATGTCAAGGATTTTTCATAGATTGTGAAACGAGAATGAATGTGGCGAAGCCTCAGTCTTTTCTTTTGTAAATGATGATTTTTTCGAAATTAAGACTTTCCTGTGATGATATCAAGATTGTTGCATGATGATTGTATGCTTTGTTATGAAATAATAATGTACACCTTCTCTGAGGAGAGAAGACAAACCCAGTGTATACTGCTCTTCCTCGACAGGATCAATCAAATCGAGGTTAAAAGTCTCTGTCTGTAAATTGAATAATATTCTGATGTAATGAACATGCAGTAATTCAGCCATATTATGCACCGCAGCTTTTGCTTTTGACTTTTATGTAAGGAAAGAGCGAAAAAGTTACTTTCAGTTTTACCATCTACAGCCATTGCATTATTTAGAAAACGAAAAATTCGCACTTACGTGATTCTTTCTTTTTTGACGGTGTGGTGTGTGTATGTAGAACAATGTTGAATTAGTAAAGATTGAATTGAGCAGGTTTGCTCATCATACCCTGGAGCGATTTTGCCCAAGCTCGTTCTCTTTCTTTTATGACATTTCTAATAACTTTGTTATTCCTTTTTTAAATAAAGCATTATGAGTAGTTGAAATTCTGGAAGAATGCTAATAATTGATTGCTGTAGCATTTGGTATCATAAACGAATATTTATATGTAATTCAATTTAATAGCTACATATTATATTCAGTATTGGTGTCATCATTTTGTCTAATTCTGTCCATCATCAAAGCAATAATCTCGATTATGATGCGTGGTAGTCTTGGTCCTAAAACAATACATCTGTTACAGCTATATTTGTGGTGGTGATGGCTGTAGCATTGAATCATAAATATGATAATATTATATTAATCTTAATCCCACTTTATTTACTGAATTATGCTAGCATATCAAAATAAATTTACGCACTGATGTCTCTAGATGAGCTTAGAAACACTACGACTATGCGTTATTTGGAATATAGAGCCAAAAGGAAAGACGGAATGGTATCGTATTACAGACATAGAATAGAAACAGACGAACAAGCAATTTGGCCTTTAGGAATACCGTGCCAAAGTATAGTAGCAGCAAATAGCAGCAGCAAGTAAAGTAGGGCATTAGTTAAATAGGCCATATCGATCGGAAGAGTGCGGAGTAAAGAAGAATACAGACTAATGGTGATGCCGTGATGGTGGTAGTAGTAGTGGGTGACTCTGTTGTTGAAGGATACTTTCGGCTCGGTGTAATATAATGTGTCGGTCTTACTACTTCGGTACTACATAATTCCATGCCAAGGAGCAGACAGTCCGAAAAAATTCGCTTATACAAGAATATGAGTCTTTTCTCGATTATTATTGATGTCCTTTAAATCCAAGAGTGAATGCATGAGTGTTGCCTATCTTTCCAAAATGGTATGTTGAATTCGGATGGCAGTAAAATGATATAATAGAGTACGAATTTGTTGGTGCTACGCTTACTCGGGGTTCGCTTTCCATACCTCCATCGAACCCCAAACACCTTCAAGGTCAGGCATGTGTATAAACTCGTTGTTGTTGTTTGATAGTTCAATACCATCCGTAGCCAGTAACCATCTTCAAATAAAAGGATTAGGGCGTAATTTCTGCTTTTTATTTTTTTTGTAAATTCTTTTTGACAAGTTTTGGTGGGTTGCATATAGCCCATCTTGTGTGTAACGTGCTATGCCAGTGAGTAAATGCAAATGAAACATTAATTGTGGTGTAAGTTAAGTATTATGCGGACATCCGTTATAGGCACGTGCGGTAAAAGGGAGAACGATTTTGACAATGATGTGTCGAGTATTGAATGGAAAACTTTGATCACACACATGCTGCTCTCTGCCTTCTTTCTAAACCTAATATGAGTTTGAGACCATGTCATTAACATAGAACACACACAACAAGGTGATTTACATGTCTTTAACCTTTATCTTCCAAAACTTCATTTGCTTTTTACTTCGATAATAATGGTATATTGCACATGTGTTAGCAGTCTTAAAAGATGATTCCTCATTCCATGCATCCTTAGTATTCATGTTTACTACTAAACTTTTAACTGACTTGACCCATTTTTGTACTGTTAATGGCTATGACATAGTCAATAGTGTAAGCCTGATGAATAATTTATAGATCTGTCTTCACAAGTCATAGTTTACCGGAGTAGCAATGTTGTTTTATTTTTGCATCAGTATCAAAGTAAATAGCTTTTCACCAGTTGTAGTAAGCCACTGTCGTTTGTACCGTAGGAAAGGATGTAGGATTTTTAGTTCATTAAATACACGGGATATCCGCTTCTTTGGCATTTGAGCTTGTACAACCTTTTCGGTGTGGTTGCAGACATTTATGATGGTGGGCGTGTGGTAGGTGGAATACTGAATGAAATGCTGGTAATTCTCCCGATAAGCTCTCGTAGAAAGTCATTCTAAGAATATCATCTTCCTGTTGTTGTCTTCTGCTTGGAAACGTATGCCAATCTCTCAAAAGAATTCATTATGTGTGGTTGCGTTATTAGCTAGAATGTATGCTCCATTGTGCCTGGAACTGTGAGAGAAAGTTTTTTAAATAAACTAAAAAGCTAATTATTTACGTATAAAAATAATATTATTTCTTTTGTGTATCTGATTGGACAACGCTTTCTATTTAATGTACAAAAATAATAGTCCACCTTTATAGGAATTCGAAAATCATGTCATCACTAATAAATACAAAATGCGGTTAGAGAAGTAGAAAAAATTCCTTCGCCAACAACAATCTCAACTGGCTTCAGAGATAGCACACTTGCATTACCTATAAAAGTTAGAACAGTGTATTGGTAACAGTGGCATACATTTTTTTACAATATGTGTCAGTAGGTTATGGACAAAGTTATGTATGAAGTTGAGTAATATAAAGTTGTACTTGTTCTATACACGAGACAAACAAGCAGAGCGTACAGGCGCATCATAAGCATTTGATTATTATGCACCAGTCGTGTTTTTATATACTCGCTGACATAAAAGCAGATGCAGTACTTACAATAGTGGCATTTGTGGTGCTAACAACTTACTAAAGAGCTGCTGCATAGTTGATAGTAGTCAGAAGTAGAAATAATCATGATGGAGTTACTACTACTACTATACTATTCAAAATTACCTATGCTTATGTCTATATATGTTGTGATTGGTGATGTGAATAAACAAACTTGGGATTATAACTTGAGGCATCTTTTCAGTTCTTGCAGTCTGTTGGCAATGTACATGTATATCTTATGTATTTAAATACAGATAATCATAAACTTATGTATTCTATTACTCTTGCTGACTTTAAGCTGTACTCCTCTGCGTAAATACTCTGCAAAAATCTTTTCTACAAGGATTGTTCATGGGATCGTGAATGGAAAACATTCGTTTGTGTTCCCGTCCGTACTGCTGTTGGTTGTTGTGATCTTTCTAAGAAATAGCAAAATACTTTCTTTGCTGTTGCTAGCCTGTTTTGTTGTTGTTGGTGTAGGTAGCCTGCTGAAGTATAACATTTTGCCAACTAGAACTGCGTGTAGCTCTAGCTAACGTGTCATCATGCTATGACGATGATGATGGTCCTGATTTTTTAGTATATATTGCGTTTTGCTCATTTAAGCAAGACAACAAGAAAAGACAAGTGTATATTTACTATTTACGTTCTATCTCATCTTAAAGTGATGCAAACATTCTGAAAGTCATTTGAAAGGGGATGGAATGGAGGTATCATTGAGACTATATATACATGATAATAATGATGATGAGATGCGAGGAGAAGAGTTGTAGTAAACATAGTGCCGTCGTGAATGGTAAAGGATGATGGGAACAACGATGGAGGAGTAGGAGGAATTTATTGACGCATTATGTGATGACGATTGCCATTTGTTGTGTTTTTATACTGTGAGCAAAAGCATTGCCAAGACACGTTGCCTTGATTGTTACTCTCTCATTATTTGCATGAGTACACATATAACGTTCACGTATATGAAATTGGCAGCCATTTTGTGTTTTAATAAAAATTCCCCAAAACAGCTACGAGTTCGAGAAGCTATAATACAAATAAAGGCTCATCTATTTTCGCTTTGTCTAGTCTAATGCGTGATGCGTGGTTAATGCTTATGTCTTTTGTATTATCTTTTACTGTCAATTTATGAATTATTGGATTCCATTACGATTACGGGTTTGACGTTTGAAAGCTATTTTGTACGTTCCACCAGCTCATCTCACGACACAGCTCACACCAATGCATGCACTCGTGTAAATTTGAAATCAATCATGGTGAATAGGTATACTGCAGTGTCAGCGGTTGTTGTTGTTTATGTTATAACATGATGGCTGAATGCAATCTCTCTGTGTGTATAGGAGTTTCCCTTTTTGAGGGTTCCATGAATCTGCTAAAATGTATTGCTATTAGGCGTATTCTTGTTTACCAACTTCAACAACTGCCTTTTGTGTATACGCTTGACCTCCATTCTTACATCTATCTCTGAAATGCGTGTCAGTAAATGTGACAATGGGAGTAATAGCAATACTTACTACTGTTAGTAGTTTTCCATTATCATCTCTCTATATAGCTTGTTTGTATATCTGTTGTTTCAGCAGGTAGCCATGAAAGTACCTGCTAGGCTGCTAATATTTTGCACATTACGCTATTACAATAATGGTTGTTGCGTTATGTCGGAATTATATAGTATTATTTGGTTGATCTTGAAAGCAAACAAAAACAATCATTATTTTTACTTTCTTTCCTGGCGCAAGTGTCCCTTTGTTCTACTGATCATGTATGTATCATTTTCAGCACAGCTTACTAAAAGCTCATCACAATTGCTGTAAATTTGCGCCAATGCCTGAAATGTATTTTCATGGTTAATTGTTCACCTTGATAAAGCCAGCGGGATCCTTTAATAATAATATTAACAGGAACCTATAAAATTGTTGGGTTTTTTTACATGTGGGCTGACATTGACTTGGCATAAAATGTAACTTTTTTGGGCATGTTAATTTTATAAGGTATACACATTTATAGAACTTGAAGCAGGATGCAAAAGTGAGTCGTCTGCATAATATATAGGTACGTATATTTATTCGCATCACTTGATACAGGATGTGATCTCAAGATGGAATCTTCTACGATTTTCCTATGTGCCTATAAGTTCACTACATTTGATTTCATTTAGGTATTAGTAGATGGTTATTATTGCTGTCAAGAGACAAAAAATAAGACATCACTTCTCTATATAGACGCTTCTCAACTTGTATAATATATAAAATACATCATGTGTAGCATCAACCGTGGCATTTGGCATTTGAAAGATGACATCCATCCATTCATTCATTATGGTAAACATCAAGGATGTCTCAGTGTCTGACTGGGCAAGTAACTCCCATCCAATTGGCAGGTGTACTAAACAAAATAATAGTAAATGTCATTGCGTTCTAAGTTGTTTGTGACAACATTATAATGATGTATAGTAGCATGGAAAAATTCACAGAGCACAAGAGTTCTGTTACGTGAAGGATACATTTTTTTCGCTACTGTTTATTTACCAAAAGAAAAGTTACTCGCAGTGGGACTATAATAAAAGCAGTCGACAGTAGAGATATGAGCCTTTTTTTCCTAACAGGAAACTGCTGATGAATATCATCATTGTTGGAAGATTTTGGAGAAGAATAATACAAAGTTGGCAAATCTCATTCATTCCAAGGTTAAAGCATGATGACTATTCTTTGGGGGGATTTACCAAAATTGTAGTAATAACAGTAAAAAATTGTAAAATAAGGATTTTTCTATGATCGTGGATAAGTTACTAGCAAACAGCATATAACAAGTTAAGTTTATTTGGAAAGTTTATGCAAACCCAAGAAGAAACAAGAAATTACACTGAAATTCGTACTTGACAAACAGAGAGGGTTGTCAAAGCAGGTAGTTGATGTGGTGCACAGGTCATACCACTTTAACGGTTAAAATTGGATTTATCATGGAAGCACTGTGGTATTGGTTTCTCTTCTGTTAACTAGCCTTGCAACCGGCACGAAAATCCTGGAAGTAGGGCAAGGTTTCAAGGAATCGTTTATCCATCGAAACATGTGCAATGTTATATAAGCAATAGTTGAAGGCTGCTTCATGAGAAAGGAGCCTTTTACCTGGAGCACAGGAGATGGAGAATCCGTTATATGAAGTCTGCAAACATACTTATTTGATAAACTTTCTCGGAAAGTAACTATGCGTTATATCATCGTTCCAAGTAAAGACTTTTCGTTTTTCACTTGTGTGCATATCTTGTTTGTTGAAAAAAGTTGAAGGAACAGAAGCTAGTTCTGAGAGACCAAGTTTCATGTAAAGTGGATAGAGAAATTCTACGAACTCTGAACGGGTTTCCAGAACTGGAAAGCACGATTGGCAAGAGTGTCTTGCAATGTATTACATACCTACATGTAGTACATACATAGGTAATGGAAAGGCTAGAGTAAAGCACTTACATGTGGAAATGTGAATATTGCTGGGCGTATGGATGAATGCGGTTCATGCCATGCTTCTCTGTTCCACTGAAACGAATGAGAAAGTTCCTAGAAAGTCTTGTTTCATTGAAACTAGAAAGCTTTCAGGGAATGTATACCGTAGTCGCTTGCTATCAGTGGAACTCTGACTGAACACAAACGATGATAGCTTTTGTCTGCTCCGATGCTATTTTAGTATGGTTCTCCATAATTCAAATGGCTTATGGATATCATATCGCCCTTGAGACTGGGAAAAAAATCAACGGGATTATATAACACACATTCTATCCGCGACATTGAAACAAGCAAATGCATAGAAAAGGAAAGCACAGACTTTTATGGTAGTCTGTAAACTTCAAATAAGTAAATTGTATTGCTTACTTTGTTTATTTTAGAATATTTTTAAGCGTAAACCTGTACGGCAATATTATAACAAACAAGCACGCCACATTCCCTTACGTTTGCTCCAGCTATTACAGCAGGGGATTTTCCAATGGCATTCCGTATGCACGTGAGTGAGAATCCTTGTCACACGTGTCGTAACAGTCCTAAAAGGTTACACAAGCGCTCGTTTGGCTAGGCAATGAGTGTATTTTTTGGGGGTAAACGTAGGAAGCCAGTGTAAAACAAATGTTTAGCAGAGCAGAGTGCGTATTTCCACCAAAAATTCAAACGCCTGTTTTATGTAACCCGGGCAGAGAAAGCTAACCGCAAGTGGCATCAGTGAAAGGGGATATCTACTTGGTCATCTTAAATTACACATTTTATTGAGTGTTGGACCTACCTACAAATATATCGGTTGCATTTCATAACCTTAAAACAAAAGCAATTTACAATGCAATACTAAAATGAGGTCGCACGGAAGTGAAACTACTATGTTCAAATTATGTTAGCGGGATTTGTCGGATATTTATACAGACACGTTTTATTTTTCCTTTGAGGCAGTTTATCTTAATAAATAGGAGACACTATAAGCTTCCTTTGGTTTAATACATCCATAACCCTTTTCTTGTTCATCGTGCTCTCGCTGTACATGTGCGTGTCATTTGATCACGTTTATCTTTGCATAGCTCATTTCTTGTCCCCCACAATGTTGTCATAATACTCTGCTCGTTTTCTTCAGTTTTCCAACTTGTCCAATTCTATTCATCACTTTTTTGACTTGTCACATGAAAAATGTTTGATACCATACCATACCACATGTGCCAGACAAACAGATATACATAACGTCATTCGTTATAAAGCTTTCCTTGCTGGTTTGGCAGAATGACTTTGCAGTGATTCTTTTACTTCTGAAACGTGTTGTGTCAAAAGTGGTTTGAATGCTCTACGGATGATGAGCTTTGTGTACTTGTACACAAAGTTAATGTAGTTGGACACTAAAAAGAGCAACAGATTTGATGTAGCATGTAACGTTACGTACATTCTAACATTGTGTACATGTACACAAATCCCTGCCTACTGCACATTTGATAATGCACTCCGCGAACAGTGATACAGCAAAGTATTGCGTACATGAAAGTATATAGTCTATATAACAGTGCATGGTGACCTACTTTCGGTCTCGGCAGAATTTGATTTGCGTTGTAGGATGTGAATTGTGTGTGAATCTAATGCGAATTTCGTAAGTGAAAAGAGTTAAGAGTCGCAAGAATATAAGACGAAACACAATTTGATGTGTTCATAGCGTAGCCTAAATACAATAGTAAAACTAATGACAGTCGAAACTTTTCATAGACGACGAGTGGCTATGTTTACTTTTATTCTCAATGATTACCTTTTTATTTTCGGATTTTTATGTACTATGGAACCTTCTCCGTAGATTGCGTCCTTTCAGTAACTTCAATGAGCGATATGACCCTAACTCATTCGTATAGAAACATTAAACAACAGCATTTATGTTTTGACATAAATAGAGGTTCGTTTAGTACAAGTTGCACTTTAAAAGGAAAAGAGGAAGATCTTCGTCTTTTAATTTTCATTGTTGTTTTCTGGCCGTCCGTTACAAGTACACAAATAACCGGTTTTAANGAAAAGAGGAAGATCTTCGTCTTTTAATTTTCCTTGTTATTTTCTGGCCGTCCGTTACAAGTACACAAATAACCGGTTTTAATGGAATTCTGTGACCCACTTATTCTATGAAGAAATCAAAGGAATTACTTTACAATTATCTGTAGTTAAAGGAAAGCAAGGACGTGACAAGACTTGATCTATGAAAATGGTTCTCCCGGAAATCAAAATCCAAAGTTTTTGGATAAACATAACTTGCTCTTCAAATAAGAAATGCGATTGATAGACAGTGTGTCTATATATNTTGTTTTCTGGCCGTCCGTTACAAGTACACAAATAACCGGTTTTAATGGAATTCTGTGACCCACTTATGCTATGAAGAAATCAAAGGAATTACTTTACTATTATCTGTAGTTAAAGGAAAGCAAGGACGTGACAAGACTTGATCTATGAAAATAGTTCTCCCGGAAATCAAAATCCAAAGTTTTTGGATAAACATAACTTGCTCTTCAAATAAGAAATGCGATTGATAGACAGTGTGTCTATATATATGCATTGATAATATATGTGCACATGTTTTAGCTATATATGAACCTTGTGAATTATGACACGGCTGAAGAGGCATTACGGTCAGGTGCTAAAAATTTGATAAGCTGTGTATTTAGTATGCTTTAAAGTTTAAGTGCAACCGTTAATATGAATACGCATACGTAATAATGTCTGGGCAGTCATAGTACTGCACAAGGTATTATTCCACTGACCTAATTTTGATGTCGACTTATCTTGATATTTTGCTGAAAGCACTTCTTCCCTTTATTTTTTCTGTACCTGTTGTTTTGTTGTTTATTTCACGAATACGTTCGCGTTCCTGTGAATACAAATAATGGCACAAGTAATCTAGTTTATGGCACATGTAACGATGTCTAATGTATATACGTAAGAGCAACAAAAGGCTAAGAGGAAAAGTTAAAATGCACTTTGTGAAAAGCATATATTTTTTCATTTAACAAGGAAAAGAAATGGAATAGAATACCTATGACAGCATTCTTATAATCAATAAGTTTGGCTAAAATACTGGGCAAAAGGATCAACCAGCATGAAAGTGCAAATAAATACAATAGAAAAGTAATGTCATAACCTTGCGATGCTTACATATTTCTGTTTTGCTGGAAACCTATATAGAATATCTATATAGTGTTATGCATTGCTATATTGCTGTTTGTTTGTTAGATGGGCCTGTTACTAAAATGGCGAATCTTTACTCATATGTATGAAAGTCAGCAGTATAATGATAATTGTAGTTAAAGCAGACAACTGCACATTATGCAGTTTTATCGGAACCTTGTGACCTCATATAGCATACGTAGTGTGCAATTAACTTGAGCAACTTCATTGTCCATGTCACCTCGGCTTTCGCTTGTCCAAGTTGGCAGAACCGCTTTACTGATGATAGTTAGGTATATAATTTGCAGGGCTGCTATAGCTCACTTTAATTTAGGTGTGTATGCCGCAGCGCTGATGTGTACGTAAAATAAATAATATGATGTCGCTTTTGCTATTAATAGCCTTCGGAATCTTGATTGTAATTATGGTCGAATCAAAAATATTGATGCATAATACTATTGAAGCTTGCTAAAACTTTCACTTATGCAATGATCGTAATAGCACAAAAAGATTTATTCTTAGATAATTGTTGGTTTTTGTTTCGAGCATAAAAATCTAAATATTATGCGTCACATTCGGTTTCATATTCATTACATTTACCAACATAACTATGTAAGGGAATTCTTTCCACAGCCATTTTATGTATTATATGATGAGTTATGGGAAGGTATGCATAATACCTATATGTATAAATAGACATTTATCTATGTTGGTATAGACGGTATCTGCTTTTTGATGCTCACTACTACTGTACATTTTTTCACCTTATTTCACAACAATGTTTGTAGCTCCTATTCTCATATTCTGTTGTTGTTGTTGTTATTTTTGCTATTATTTTTATTCCTTTTTATGGATTATCTATCACGCAAACAAATGTTCATGGTGGCACATTCCTGTTTTTCACATCATGTGTATTTTTAATGGGTTTTCTGTTGGTAGCCTTATGCTATAACGCATGGTCATTTGCATAATGGTCATTGTCATCACCAATGTGAGCCATCCTCTGTTTGTTATTTAGTTGATGCCTCTGTTGCGGTGACCTAATGAACATCAATATTGACAGTTTACTGTGAGTAGCATTCTCCGGTATACCTAGTTGGTTGATAATAATGGATGTGTAATTGCTTCGTAGAAGCTTTGTATTGGTAAGGCAGACGCTAATTTATTACGGTAGCCGGCAATAATAAAATTGTATTCATTATGCAATGTAATATGTTGGCTACTGTTTTAAACAGAAATGCAGCAGATTTAATAAAATATTTAACGGGACTTGTTAAGCACTTCAAAAATTGGATTTATATGTGAGAGAATAGAAATGGCTGAAAAATACATCCGTTATAGACGTGAAATAAAAAAAGTCTTTTTCTATTAACAACTGTCTGAAGATGGTGAGATTTTCTTGTAAATCTAAAAAACCAGACTCCCTGCTGTTGAAGGAATAATAGGAATTATTTAGTAGGCTTACCACACGCTTATATGAATGACTCTGACACGGGATAATTGAGCATGATTGGGATCAGTGTACAAATTACTTTTAAAAAGGAACTCGACGGAGCGAATGAACGCGTGAATTTTTTGCTGATTTTAGTGAGGTGCCGATGTACTTTTGCTGAATCAAGGTGTGTATGCAGTACTTAACTTTTCGCTTGCTCCATCACACGTTTTTCACTATTGTAGTCTAATGAATTTTGTGAAATACCTGTGTGCTCAGTGGTTACAATTTATTAGGCATATATACTACGTGTTTAATGGTAGCGTATGCAGTGGATAGTGGCTTTTCTGTAAAAATGTATGGCAAGAAAGAAAATTTGTTGATGATAACTACATGGGTCTGCATGTGAAAGTTGTAAATGATCACACAGGAGAGGCAGAAGTGCAACTGCATGGCCTACTTTTACGCTTGAGCGTGTACATTAAAATCTAACCAAACCAATAGAGCTGTTGTCTACATCGGAGTCCTATAGTACACACACGTACTCGTACAACGTTTTACAGGTTGCCTCTCTGCCATCATTGTTGTCTAAAAAAAGTTGTAAGAGGTAATGTTTTATGCTACCGCTATTGCAATAGTAGAGAGAGAGAGAGATGGATGAATGATGATAGTAAAGTTCTAGTGGAAAAAAATCAGAAAAGCTTCTAAACGATTGCATGAAAGCATCCATTCAACTACTTATTTTGTTTGTGGAGCTGCATCGCATCTTTTAAAGATTTTTTGGCACTTGACGATGGTAGGCATCATCATCAATGATGACGGTAGCGTGCGAATGAAATTGAAGGAGCAGCAGTGCAGTACATATATTCAATGTGCCTAGATAGATAAATAGTATCCATCTTCTGATTTAAGACTTTTTCTTCCCAAGACGATTTCAAATGGATACTATTACCTTCTCCGTCGCAGACGTTTAGTTATAAAATCATAATCATGATTGTATGGCAATTTTGAAAAATGAGCAAACATAAAATGCTGCCGCTTGTGCTATTCACTGTTATTTGCCAGGTTCATTTTTACTTCCGTCCCAAAAGATGTTTCTTTGAGCGTCGATAGTCTCAGTGTTTTTAGTGATTTGATTTGGATTCATGCATACATGTCATGTTATTATACATTCTGCGATACATATGTTTGAATGTGATTGGCAATATGGCAGTCAAGTCAAAACATTGACAAAACAGGGGTATTATATTATAGTAACTGATAACTGATCCATTTCTGTCTATTGTGTATTCTCAAACATAATTTGAGCGGCGTGTACTGTTACGTAAATTCCTTATTGATTTCTTACATCACGTCCTTAATAACTGTGGTCACACAAATATTAAATTTCATGTATATTTGTCGATTACAAAATGTGATTTGAGAAATCCTTTCCTCGTGGCTGAAGTCAATTTAGAAATATGTAATTTTCGACTCGTTGATTTTCTAGAATTATCATAAAAAGTTTGCTCGCGGTGACGCCTCCAAATCACTTTTCCTTTTATGTCATGAAATTACGAAGCATTCATTACGCTCAACATTGGTTGTTAGTCTTTTCTCACAAAAATGCAACCTTTCTCTTTCTGCAAGTACATTGCAAAAGGATAATACCTAATGCATCCAATAAACGTGGCGTAATTATGTGTCATACAAAAGCAGGTCTTTGATAGAATGACGCTGTTGTTACAAAAATAGACAGTTTCCTGTTCTTCTTGGAATTTTAACATGATCAGTTTTCCTGGAGTTATTGTCCTCTCTCGTCGGTACTGAATTTTGCACATCTTGAAATAAGATCGTAATCGATTGTTATTTTCCAAATTACACAGTTCCAGAGAGGACTGCGGCTCCGTAAAGTGTAAAACATGCCATGATTCTAATGTTAAAATAGCACCAACCGAGTCACGCACAGAACCAGCGTAGCATTATTTTACGTTGTTTCTATTTATGTACTATCGTGTTTTATTTATAACACCCTTGTGTTTACTTTTATTATTGGTGTTAGGTTGGAATCTGCACAGCCCCTTGTTGTTGTCTTTCCATACGTACACTTTTTATGTGACGTTTATAGAAAAATATGTGGGCGGATGGAG
Organism: Coecobrya sp. COE2; assembly: GCA_027743765.1. Taxonomy (NCBI): domain Eukaryota; kingdom Metazoa; phylum Arthropoda; class Collembola; order Entomobryomorpha; family Entomobryidae; genus Coecobrya; species Coecobrya sp. COE2. The sequence continues at coordinate 2,991 of JAHZMV010001275.1, read as the reverse complement.
TTATTTGGCTACAGCATGTTGCGTACAAGGCACACATGAATGTTTAGCATCTATTTTCTTTCATGGAAAATCTCCCCCGCACTGCAAGGCAATATTATGTGTCATGTTGCAGATTTATATAGTAAATTAACATTTTTAGCCATTTGCTAAAACCGCATTATCGCTATCACGTGCCATGTAAATTTACATTGCAATTGTCATTTGCATGATAAATTAACAGAGGTGTTAAATAAATACCCACAAATATCTGCATTTTAACCACCAATTAGTATTTGCACACTCATATGTGGAGAGCTATATTAAGCTTGACTAATTTGTACACACTTGTCAGCGGTCAGCCAGTTGCCGGAAGAACTGACAACATGTATCTTGATTTTATGACTTTATCACTTCACTTTGCAAGTGGTACAAAATGATATGAATGCGAAAGAAACGAATTCCGGTTTCTGTGTCATCGTGACATGACCCAATTATCTGGTGTAGCAGCAAATATGTCTTGTGAGAGTCAAGAGCGAGGTGTGACCAAAATAGTTAATCTAGTTATTCGCATGGGACGTTGAGTAATAAATGAAATACAACGGAGAAAACCAACCGTAGAATACATATATAGGATTTTCTTCGGATGCATTCATCCCTCTATCTATGTGACATGAGTGATAATGGAATTAGTCCATCTTAACGATCTTGTCAGAGGCTTATGTAGGTTCCATGTACCATCGTCTTCATCACAAAAAGAAGATTCTTCTTATTGTTCTGAACGAACAAAAAAACGGGAGAATTGTTTTCACTGCCCAAGACTGGATTACTACTCATAGTATTCCTCAAGAGAGATTCCTTTTATCTGGCTGGCAAGTTGATTACAAAGGTAATTAACTCACAATGTGTGGTCGAAGACTTTCCATGAATTCTGAGTAATCGTAGACAGGCACACTACCATTTATGGCGCTAGACTCACTTGTCAGCGAGTATTAATGCGAAATAATATTTGAAAATGAATTTACATGACCAAGGCGAAATCCAAGTAAACTGAATGTGTATTGTTATCGCATGTTTCAATTTAACCAACCAACCGTCAAACTTTTCTTCCAACTCCCACTCGTCCATACAGTCTTCTCGTTCCCTTCCTGGCTGGCATGGCATGTCTCGCCAAGGTCAGTTTGCATGGCCAGTGCAGTAGAGAGCAAACCTTGTTCGGAGCTATTTTCCGAAAAAGTACGAGACAAGCATAACAACAAGTCTGTCTTCCAAACAAAGTGTCTGGTGCTAGAAGCAGCAAAAGGAAAGATAATGCTCAGTCCTGGTAAAAAAAACATACGCCTACATGCATAGGTGTTTTCATTTCAGTTTTTGAGAATAGCAATATGTCCAGAGGAGAAATGGGGAAATTCATAATATTTATTCGCAAAAATGAAATGATTGGCAATGCCAGTAAATTTAAGTCATAACTGTTTCATGTTCATTGTGCTATTATTTTATTGATGATTAACGAGCTCGTGAAAAGGACATGACAAAAAATCAATGCAAACAATTTCTTATGATCAGAGGTACATGTACATATTATTTGAACTAGAAAAATAATCAAGGCTATTTACATGGTGGTTATAATAAATTAAAATCAAACTGTCGATACAAAATTAATTAACATGTTCGCTCTTGATGATATGATCAGAAAGTTCAGCGGTAATGTAATACTTACTATTAGTTACATCTAGTCTAATTAAATTGTATGCATAACCATAATGCGATATGATCATATAACAATACATAATTTATCATAACCAGAGTGTTGGGTTCTGTTATATTGGTAAAATAGAACCTGTCACACATCTCATTGCTACATATAAATTATTGTTTTTTGAAAATCATAACGACACACTCTAGAGCATTATCTTTAACTCATTGTTCATAATGAAATGGTACCTGCTACAACCAATAGTCATTCCAGGGTCTAATGTACGTACGCCCAATTTCTCCTTGGCGTCTGTGTAATAATGTCTAGCATTTTATTCCCTCCGCTATAGTCGATTGTATTAGCAGTGTATTTAATGTTACCTATCTTTAACTTTTATAAAACTCAAAAAGTTTCCCTTAAGAAAACTTTTTTATAATCATTAATTCTTGTGTACATACATGGGATAGTTTAGTTGAGAAAGCTGAAATACCAGCTTTGAGCTAAGAACATCAAAAGAAAAAAAGCTAGACGTGCATGCAATGTAATCATAATCGTATTAGCATTATGTTACGGTCTTATATGAATTTGATAGGCTTTAAAAACTACATTACCTACTACACACCGATATCTGATGTGTCATAAGTGTGTGAGATGTTCTTCAATGACTGACTGATGGCATGGGGTTTCCCAAGAATGGGATTTTAAGTTACCATAATGTACACTATATCATATTATGTAGACATCCTACAACTTTGTTGTTTTTGCTTTCGTTTAGCTACAGGTAAGTATTTAGGTATATAGAGATAATGCGCTCCTAGCATTATTATAGGTGTTGTATATAGTGCTTTGTCTCTTTTCTACTTGTGAGTTTAAATCGCACGCTTGCTGCATTTTATTAGCCTCAAACCTACAATATTAATAGCCTTTTCTTATGAAATAAACGCTGCGTTTTTCACGTTTTCTTCAAAAATAATCATAGTACACAGAAAAGGTATGAAAAAGATACGATGTAAACCTATAATGAATGCTATTTTTTCTTGTTTTTTCCACACAGGATATTTTTATTATTTTATTAAATATTTTATTTCATAATGTCACAGAAATAACCAGCCACTTACCAGACCTCAATAGGTTTGATGGAAAGGAAACAGTTTTAGCTTTCCAATAGTAATGCAGAATATTTTTCCTTCAAGTCACGCAACTCTTCCTTCACTACTTTCTTCTCCTTCTCTGATTTTGCATACTTCTGCTTCCAAAATTCGACCGTCTCTTCCACATGAGAAGCATTGTCCGATTTTGGAGCAGTTGATGGCGTGGGG
>JAHZMV010001274.1:0-12562 GCA_027743765.1 Coecobrya sp. COE2 | reverse complement strand
GACTTGTTTCATAATTACAAAGGTATACACACCAATAAACTGGATATCATCAGAAATGAATCATCTTCCATGATATAATGTAAACTCCCATAAAAGGGTTTTATGCTTTATGCCAACAGTTACAGAGAAAAAATATGTTTATGGGTAGTGCTAGGCCAAAAAGGTTATGTACGTAGTAAACTTTTTTCTTTGAAAGAGCAATTAGGATCTTGTTGATAATTTATGGGAATTGTCATCCAGTGATGACGCTAGTACATCATATTGTTCAGTCGAAAAATTCTGAGACAGTCAACATTTAACGCTTATTTGCACAGCTTTCTAGCATGGATTCACCTAAACCGTTTTTTCTGTTTGTTCTTTAAATAGATGTTATTCTAAATGATTCATAATTCAATTTCTAGCTAAACGTTTATGCATTATGCAAATTTTTAACCTAACATGACACACAACTATAGTATCCTTCAAAAGATGCATGAAAGTTTAATCTTCCAAATAAATCTATTATGAATTCTCGTTACCATTATACCATTCTATAAAATGTATGTCACACACCTCATGAAACTGTCGATCGAATAAAATAAGTACATATCAAGATTTATTCTGCAAAAATAATATTATTATTATAGCAAACATTCGTCTGTATATCATTTACCTTAACACACCTTAACCTTAGCCATTTTGATGAATGCTGACAATTCTTCACCTTGCATTCTTTCCTTGTTTTTTCTAGGTATTTATTTTTTGCAGGCTTCTCGTAAATTCCTTGCGCAAAAACTTGAGTCTTGAGTAGTTATCGTACGGTAGCAAATAATTCTTCGACTTTATGAAAGTGTACATCCTGGAAAAAAAGTGCAGAATATTTATTCGACATTTTGAAGTGTCCCTACAACATCCCTTCTGGGCGGACTTTACAACAGTGTAACTTTCAGAAAGCATCAAACAGAAGCTTCACTCATGAACGAACGTGGTATGCTCCAAGAATACAATACATAATACGTATAATAATATGCCAGGTCTATGAACACATCTACGAAATTCACCGGAAGTCTTTCACAAGACAGTAGGCACATGCTGCAGATGCTACTTTGTTGAGGTGAGTCATTTTCTGCATAAACTGTCTGGCTGAACATTATATGCATAATAAGCATTGCATATAAACCATTAGTGCGTACATGGATAAGGGGTCGTTGTAATAAAAAACTGAAAGTGAGAATCCTCCAAAAGCGATTTGTTTCATGTGGTTTCACTTTTAAATTGTGTTCGTCTACGGTTTTCCACTCTCTCAATTTATGATGAATTTTTGGCAGAGAAAACCCAGATAAAGTATATTTCCAGGCAAATATTTCAGATCTCTACAAAAGTATGCACGGTTAATTCCATTGCATACTTTTTGGAAAACGATGCAGTAATAATTATTTCTTGGAGATTTTAAATATAGTTTAGGCATGCAATAAGTTACCGGTAGATTTTAATGAATTTCTTTGATCAAATAAAGGGTTTAAAATATGTAATTAGAGAAGGCTTACACACATAATAGTATAGTATGCGAAATTAAGCACACTGCTAGTTGGTTCATTAGTGAATGAGTCAATATGTTTTACGTTTGCAGTTTGCAGTGTGTATCGGCACTGTACAGTGTACAATGTACACTGTACATGGTCTCTAGAATGCAGGTTAGCGTTAGCGTACTACCTGTACCATCTGTGAGCATACTCATTCACTGCTGAATAATAAGTTGTTTACCAGACGCTTGTTCCATATAGATTCAGAAGAGGCTGCTGAAGAATTGAGCGTTTGATAATTTTGCGGTACAAAGCAGTTATAAAAAACAATAAAATGATTTTCTTATATTGAAAAATAACGTTTAAAAATAATCTGGTAATAATCAGTCTAAAATGACACATTATACTGTTTGCGTGTAAAATGAATATTTTTGCACGCACTATGCATGCATTGTTTTCTTGTAATTTGTGAATAGATATATTTGGACAGTTATTCCTGGTTCAGTTCATCAAGCTCATTCATGACACGAAGCACCAACTCTTCGGCATATGGTCGTCCTACAATTTGCACCCCAATTGGCGAACTAACAGATTCTAAAAATTGGTCCCCTTCAAGATATCTACCACTTTCCTTCCATACTTTCACCGTTCCTGTAGGCAAGTCTAGCAGATTCCATATAAAAGTATACACTCCAGGCACTGTTGATATACAATAAAAATGCAATTATAACGGCTTAGAATGATCGAGGAAGGCAGCACAAAGCATTTATTTAACTTACATAACCCCATTTTCATCATCGCTTCTGGAGTTGTCGATGGCACAGCAAAAACAGGACAGATTATAACATCAACATTCAGTTCATTCATACTACCGAGAACTTCGTCCACAAATTGTTCTCTTAAGGAAGCCGTATTCCAAAGATCACAGTCTGAGTTCATTGAAGAGTGCAAGCGCTCGATTGCCCTGTCTTTAGATGATTTTATTCCTGGAATATGATCCAATTTCTCAGCAAATATTTTCCAAATAGATGATGGGCCAGAACATGCTTTCTTGACATTTTGGGTTTCATCACTCCACAGAATTCTGGGAGATATGGTTCCCTCGTTAGTTTTAAAACAGCCAAAGCTACCTTCAGATTGCAAAGCATGCCTGTGTTCATGCACCTTCATCAAGCCATTCCACAGTTCTTGACATTTTAAACCATCCGGTGGCTCACAATTTACGACAATATGTCCGCATGATTGCAAATACAATTTAGCTTTCCTCACAGTCTCTTCAACGTCACCTACAACAGGGCTGACTGGGAAAGATGTGAAATATCCAATGCGAAGCTTTTGCTTTGATGAACAAACCTATAATAAATAACATATTTTTTGGGGTAAAGCGATTATTCAACTGTACTTGTTTCAAGGAAAAACTTTCACCTGTCTATTCCAAGGTAATGGAACAACTTTAGGATCGTATTTATGCTGCTGATTTTTCTCCATCACAAGACCGTATAAGGTAATTAACTCTCCAACGCGTCTGGTCATAATGCATGGAACAGTGGTAGCTGAAACAGGAAAGGATATAGAGTAATTAAACGAGCATAAAATGAATATGAGTAACATGAAAAACATTTCGAACGTATTACTTCCAACACAATGTTGAACACATCCACGCCTACTGATCCGATGTCTTGAGGCTTTTAGTGTAGTTATTCCAGAAAAATTAGCTGGAAGTCTGGCACCACCCGCTATGCCCAATACAAAAATATAAAGAAACTAATGGAATTTGTCCCTCGATGAAAGATTTGCTAAACATGAAGCAATGAAAGTTTACCTCGATCTGTAGCGATGCCAAATGGACAGCCCCCAGCTTGAAGCAAACTTGCTGTTCCACACGATGAGCCACCTGTAATTATGGAACAGAGTATGTTAATGCATAGCAATAATTAATGTATACATTCTCCACAGCATTTTATACTACAAGGGCATACATTTAGCTGACCTGCAGATAATTTGTGATTTAGAGGATTAAGAACTTCTCCAAAATAAGGATTTCTTCCACTATAAGACAAACAAATTATGGAAGAATTTGTTCTGCAAAACGGAATTGCTCCTTGAGACTCTAGAATTTTCACGATTACAGCGGTTTCCGTTGATGGACATGTTGCAGGTACATTTACAGAGCAGCTAAAGGAAGGGAAAAAATTGTAGATATCGATATCGTCATTTACACAAAAGGGGACGCCATGTAGTGGCCCTTGAACTACGACCATGTTATCCAATTTATCCGCTGTTGCCTACATTGTAGTGGAAATGTATGCATCATCATTAAATAACATAACCAGAAAATGATGAAGCAACATGAAATAATAATTTACCAGCGCCTCCGGTAAAAATTCAGATATGCAATTTAAATCTGCCGTAATTTCTAGCGATTTCGAAATAAACGCCTCAAGAACCGTTCTAGCTTTTATCTTTCTTGACTGGAGTTTAAATCGAAGTTCCTTGAAAGGCATAGAAATAATTTCTTCATATTGTTCAAGACTTCCTTGCAACCTTGATCGAATTTCGAGAAAGTTAGTTTGTCTTTCACTAGCTTTGGTTTCTCGTATGCGAAGGATGTCCTGCTGCTTCTGAAATAACATAAGCCACATTTTATTATATTCCACATTCCACTGCAGCATTAATCAAGTAAAATAAAATTACAATTTACCCTCCAGTTTCTCATGGCTTTGAGTATAGTCCAAGAAGTAGTAATCCCACAAACTCCAATTAAAACTTTTTTAACATCCTTTCTGAGCGTAAAAACGAATATTTTGAAACACACACGATAAAGGTGTGAAGATGCAAATTCGACAGGGTGAAAAAGTCTCATTATAATATCAGTAATGAATCGTGAAAGGGATATTTATGATATTTAATGAGGTTAACTGTTGACGTAGTTCAAGAACGTACTGCTAGCTGAATACTAATGCGTAGCAATGAGTTACTCACGGGAGAGATGCATTGTCATTTTAAAAGGAAATGGGGAATATACTACTTAACATTAGTGTCTAATTGATCCAGTAACAGTTATGAAGGAAGATAATATCCCATACAATTGGTATTAACCTTAGGATATTTTCTGAGAGTACCAAAGTTGCAAGGCATAAAAAATCTATTCTATACACAAGCTTTTATAGTTTGTAATAGATAATATGTAATATGATATTACTAGTATCAGAATTGTTCAGCTCAGAATGATATTTTTGTTAAGTGTATGTCTTAAATAAATCATTGTGACCGTGAGTAAATTATTCAATGAGATGAAGTGAAATTAAGCCTCACACTACAAGGCAGGCTGAAAAATATACGTACACGCATATACATCGTTTATAAATCATAATACCAATTTGGTTGTATCAAATCAAATCAATATTTAATATCATTATTTTATGGGTTTGAACAGTCAAAACTGTCAATTGATGACATATTCATAATTCAGTAAACAACGAAAGAATTGATTAACATCAAGTTAACGGCTGGCATTGTATATTACTGGCAATAATATGTGTACACATTACGTTTGCGTGCGTGCATAAGTGCATGTTTTAATATTATCAACACATACTTATCATATCAATGCAATGTTTATACATATTTTAATAAACCAAATAAATAGTCAATTGAAAGGATCACATAATATGGTTGGGGATAATCTTCTTAAAATAAGATATTATCATGTCATTATATAACTAGATAACTTGGATTTTCACGTTAAAGTAAGATAAGCTTGATTCTGATTCATTGTTAATTCCTCATTAAAGTGGACTGGACATCATGTGCTTAGGTACACCAAGCGCAATGACATTTTGACATATTATGGATCCGATACGATTTGAAGTTTCCGAAATGTACAACAAACTTGGAAACTGTAAGCTCGACGATCAAGTCGTATTGCAGTGTATAATTTTGTAAATAGTGAACATAACTCTGAGGGATAACTGTAATGCAGCCTCGTATTGGAAGTTAGTAGGTACTATTAAATAGGGCTGGTGTAGGGTGACGCAAAACTTCAAAGTGATACTTTTGCTTTTACTGCTTGCAATGCAACAGAACAATAATATATGTTACTTAATACACGTAGACGTAATCTGTATTTAATAAAGCAATTAATGTTACTGCCAATTAATTATCAATTTCAGATGCACAAATTTGTGAGAACAAGTCAATTTTTCACAGGCAATTATATAAATTGATCACAATATCGGTTAATATTTTCTAACATAAAAATAAATAACATCAAATAAGAAAACAGATCGCTGTGGTACATGAAACAACACGTGCTATATATAAAATTGCTGTTCTTATTATTATTGTAGGCATGCATTTTAAGGAATTTATATGGTGCATTATTTAGGCCATTATCATTAACAAAGATACCTATAAAATAACCATTTCAAATTGCAAACAAGCTGGAAAACTTATTTTTATTGGACATAAAATAATGCGGTATGTTACAGATATTTCCATGTACCATATATTTAGGCTGCTAAAAGGCTAGCATTTCACCTACTGCGAATGAATGGAATTTTCAAAATGTTCATGAAGGATACAGAATAATGCATTATGTATTTTTATCCCATATTCACAACTAACCTATATGTATTTTTTGCATTGCACATTGATGGATGTGTAGGTGGACGTATTATGCATGATGAGATGATGACTCAGGAAAACCTTGCACCCATGCACAATCGTTTTAAAACCACATAAAAATTTGCTGGATATCATGTTTAAAACCGGAGAAGGCAGCAACACAATAATTGTTTTCCCTAATCTCACCACAGTCTCCCTCTCCACTAACATCCAGTCTGCTAGACAATTGGCCTTTCATATTAACCAATTTTTTCCCATGATTTTTCAAATTTGCGCAATAAGGTATTTTCATTGTTTTGCATGTAAAGCTATGATGAAATGTTTTTTTTCTCAAAGAAAATTATATACTGGTTGACCAAGCATTTTTTATGGTTGTATATTAAAAGCTACTTTTGACGTCCAAAAATTATAGTGGACATATACAATTTCCTGAAGTACCTTTCATAGCTTACCTACCTACTTTTTCAGTAACATTTAGTTGGAAAAAATGATGAAACCACAAACTGCAAATCACAGCCATATTAATGCAGTTTACTCTCACTTATAGTGGGCTTTATAATCACAATATATTATTATTATATATGTAGACACAAGTGAGCACGTACCAGACGACTTTCGTGAATCAGACATCAGAAAATATTTTTTTATTCCTACTACCTGACGAGACAAGATACATTTTTAAATGGTTATATTTTCGGTTGTCCTTGAAATGGACAATATGAACATGGCAGCAAAAATAGTGACACTATTTTGATGAAAATGGTGGAAATCCTCATATGTTTACCACAAGGTTAATTAACCAATAAATGTATACTGTATGTGGTAAATTGTCATTGTTAGACGAAATTATATGAGTAAATTCTAATATCGGTGATCGCATCAGCAAATGCATTACTAAGGCTAAAAATATTGGACTCAGAATAAACTTTTGCGTCATCTTACATTCTAGTATGCAAAGTTGTACTCAAGTATGCACTGCACACATTTACCACTTTAAGTTTTTATTGTACCAGAAACCCTTTATGAAGTCACTATCAAACATAGCCATTCTATTCTTCTTCTATACATGTCCTAACTATACATCTATTACGTTCATTGTCAGTATTGTATTGGTCAATCAAGTGGCATGAATGGTATGGAGTGGGGCATGAGAATTTACCATTGTTGGTTGTTTGTTGGCTCAGGTTTGTTGCTGTAATAATAATAATAATTATCGTAACGTGTACCACTGATCCTTGTGTGCTGTAGAAGGCTATCTGTGCGATTACTTGCCTTCAGAGCTCTATAGTAAAAATTTTCAGTTTAGTTGATAGAGCTGAAAAAGATGACTAACAATCTCACGTACAGTGAATAATATGCCGCTGATCATCAATACGCGGAAAGATTACTACTGCCACTTTTTTTGCAGTGCTTCATTTATGCCGTGCCACTATCGTGATAGCAGCTAAAATATTTCCAGTTTGAATCCGTGTTAAAACAGTGGCATTGTGAATAATGTCAGTGGATTTCGCATTTGTGTCTAAAATATTCAACGTTTGTAATACTATACTACATTTTTAATCATGATTTATATACCTACATAGTTTAAATTGAGATACCATATAGGTAAATTCAAGTTTTTTTGCAAACTTTATTTTAGTTTTCAGTTTCTATCAATTTATTTATCATTCAATTACACTGAACGAATTACATATTATAATAATATTATAAGCAAAATTAGTAGCCTACAAATAATCTGGATAGAAAATAATACCTTATCCAGTAGTGTGTGTTAGTAATTTTGTGGTTTCCATCAATATTTACTTTCTAATGATGAAGAAAGCGTCCAGACTATCAGACACGACAAATTAATTGAAATAATTTTGTAGGAATAAGACCGAACGTTATCAGAAAGCATTTGTTTGTGGTCAATTGGTCAACCGAATTGATAGACTCCCAGAGCAATTATTAGGAAATATATGGATCTTACCTATTACGGCAGAGAGTAAGTAGGTGATGTCTACATGTTAATAGACAAGAAGAGAGAGCAAAATCTGAAAGATTATACATTCATAATTCGTAACCCTTCGAATAAGTGTTGAGAATTGAGGATTCACATCTCGTGTTTCATTGTTGATGAAAACAAGGTTGAGGAAATCTGGCCCGGACTAGATTGATTCATACACCTGTATTGAAACGGATGTGCAGTTATTAATAGTTTTATGGGATTTTGAGGTACCTAATTCTAATTTATGTGGTGGCGTGCTTTAGAACTAGTTTATACATTCTGTGCTGGAAATAATATTAAGATTAAGTGTATGTCGTGATTACCCCAAATAAACAATAATGCCATCAATCATGATACTGGAATTTCTGACTGGAACTAAGCTGGATATCATGATTTTTCGTATGACGATTGAAATTTTTAATATTGAAAAATCGTGTGGTAACGCACGTCTTAAATGAAGAGTCGCATATTTAGGAATTGAGTGGTTGAATTTTTTAAATGCAGCATCCTATAATTTTATGTATTTGAATCAAGTCACAATATTTTAACTTCAAATTTCGAAATATATGTTGGTTGCATGACCTAGAAAAGTCACGCACGGACATTATTCTGTAGAACAAGCAAACATGGGTGACTTATGAATGTATAGTCAGTACTACGGGAATTGTACAATAAAAAAACTTTTTGTGATGACCTATTGAATGCAATTTTGAAAAGAGCTTTCAGCACAGCCATTAAATTTTGGTATACGTCCGCTGTGTATATGCAATTACTAATTACAGTTTACGTTAATATCCCTGTTTTTATTGAGCAAGCAAGCAAAAATATATATGCATCACGTTCTCTGAATGTTCACACAACAATGCAGATATTTTATGTAAACGATCCCAACACCCTAAACTAGAAGCAATTTCAGAGTCAAAGATGTTGCACTCCGTATTCAGAATTCGTTCGTTGCATTAGTTAGTGTAAATACCTGTGTCAGTGTTTTTTTTTCGTATTACAGTCAGCAAAATATAATGAAATACACGGATATGATGGAGGGCTGTTTATATGGACTATATGAGAGGATGAGAGGATTGTTAGTAAATATTCATTGCGAACAGTAATAATAAAAACAATAACGCAAACTGCAGATATAATTTTTGTGACCTAAAATGAAAGCAATGAAACGAGACGCAAAGTGAATGCTAGTTGGGCAGAGTGCGGATGTTTTAGCAAATAATATATAGAGTAAACTTCTTTAGGAAGCCATCAGAATGTATTTAATTATAACAATGTGATTTTAGCAAAGATTCTTAGAGATGTGCCATTTTGTTGGAGCATTCATTCATGACAAAATATTATCTACTACATATCAGCTTTCAGCCTGTATTTGAAAGGTTACCAGCTAACAAATGCGGATTCAATAGACTTCTACAACTTATCGATATCACGAATCACTTTTATATTCAGCCAGAGACGAACGTACTCAAGGAAGAATAAAAGTATTTGGTTCTGATGAGCAGGTATTCTCAAATGCGTACAGCATTGTTTTTGCTAACAAGTCGAATCATCAAGCGAATAACAGCCAAGACAAAGTGTATGAAAATAAAGGTGTTCATGTGTTGACTTCTATAACTGAAAAAAAGAATGCGCAACAATCACAAGTTCGACAAATAAAAGTGCAACTGTAGCATCCTGCTTGATANAACAAGTCGAATCATCAAGCGAATAACAGCCAAGACAAAGTGTATGAAAATAAAGGTGTTCATGTGTTGACTTCTATAACTGAAAAAAAGAATGCGCAACAATCACAAGTTCGACAAATAAAAGTGCAACTGTAGCATCCTGCTTGATACTTCAGTGTATGTAGTATAATATACATTCATATTGAGCAGTTCTGAAAAAGTAAGAGTGCAACAAAAAAACTTTATTCTCTAACATCACCTCTCCTCCAATCAATGAATGTCAAGATTCTACGCAACAATGAGCGAGAGCGGACAATTGATTTACAAACAAAATGTCTGGTGTAGCGTGGTTGTGGTTAATGGCGAAAGATTTACATAGATGTATAAGGAATTTGGTGTGGGTGCTAACTAGTTGAGTGTTCATGCGTCCGCCCATTGTCTATGAAGTATAAACTATTTTTCAACATATACTTCTTCATTTGTATTGAGCGTAATGAAATAAAAAAATGGCTAAAATGTAGATCGCAGAGATTACCAAGTACCACACTGTGATTTTTTACTGTTCTATTTGAATAAGCTTTAATAATGTCTTCATATTATATGCTACCTAAAGCAAATATACGCAAGTTGAAGCGAGATATACCTCATTCGTTAATGTAATAAAAAATTGTACAATTTGCATTGAAGAAATTGTGTCAATTACTTAATCAATACTGCATTTCGCATGGGTATTGTTCTGATCTTATGTATGCTATGGTCGGTTATAAGTTTTTGTTTTTTTGGATATCCACGGGGTATCCTATATCCTGTGCAGCTCCTTTTGTTTTCTTTTCATGTATTCGCCTTGTTACTGCATGAGCATGCGTGTATGTAATCAAGAAAAGCCTTTATAGAACTTCAATGAACTCGTTATTGCAGTTTTATTGTCCATTTTTGCCATTTGTTTAGAAGTATACGTTTGTGTAATCTTCTGATTAGGTATTAGATTACTCTTGAAAGGTTACATGCTACCATTTTTTCAGGAAGATGATGGTCACGTCGAGGGAAACGAGAATTAAAAATCTTAGTTTCCATTGAATATGAACAATATGCGTGCAGGATATATATGAGTTTACAATTATATACAATGAATAAGCGTATATGGTATAAAAATTGGTATTGCCAAACCGTACATCGTAGTTGCGAATTTTTACGCTCATTTGTTATGGTAAAGGTTAAAGGGGTAATCATGACATACAATCAGATATTTCTCTTGGTATCAAGTGGTTTGATGTGAGCCGGTCGTTGGAGAACAATGCGCAAAGGCAATTTACAAATATTCCTTATGGGATAATTTTGAACTGAAAGACAGTAATAAAGTCAATAAAGACAACGAGCATTTAGAATTTCCTGGGTGTATATTTTCCGATCAATTGATAGAAATAATTGAAATTATCATAGTCGTAGTGTTTTATAATGAAATAAAATAATTACCTATTGTAAAACATTTATTTTCAGCCATCGTCACCACACGGTCATACATTATAGTCATGCGTCATGGGGAAGACACCTTACCACAAAGACCTCCACCAAATCATTGCAAGCACAGGAACCTTGTGCAGCTAGAAGTTAAATTAAGTGAATTAGTGTGACATGAGTAATATTCGTAATATTGGCCAAACGTCATTAATTTCAAAGTTTTACTCACATATGTCTTATGAAAAGGAATGATCAATGGAAAGAAACACGATATTTCAATGTATGCTATGTTCCTAATAAAAACTGTGTAAAAGTTTAAACCGAATAATTGTACAAACTTTACGTGAAAGTGGTAGTGGCTTGTCAGCAACACTTATTAAAATGGCTGGAACGGGAATTTTCACAATAATGGACTACGTAGTCCTTCTTGGAACTCTAATCGGATCAATTCTTATTGGCGTTTACTATGGATTATTCAACAAGCAAACAACAAATTCCGATTTACTTGTCGGGTAAGAAAAAATTTCATATACCTGTGTGCATTTATATACAAGTTAATTAATACATTCGAAATTAGAAAAATATTATGTTTGTCATGGTATGTGGTCTCAAATTTTAGCGGCCGAGACATGCCCATCATACCAACATCTCTAAGTCTGTTGGCGACATATATGTCGCCAATTTTGGTGTTGGGGTACGCTGGAGAAATTTATTCTTACGGAACGCTGATGGTAGAGACAATCTTTGGAGCTATCGTTTTCGTTCCAATAGCTGCACTTGTATTCATGCCCACAATGTATCCACTAAAGCTAACTAGTGCATATGAGGTGATTGTTTCTCCAAACATCAAATATACCTAATAATATATTATGTAGATTGCAGATACTTACAATTAAATGAACCTATTACAACTTTCATGTATTTATTTTTAATACACAGTACCTGGAATACCGTTATGAGTCAAGAGTAGTTAGGATTCTTGCTGCAGCAACATTTGTCACTCAAATTACTTCTTACATGGGCGTAGTTCTTTTCGCCCCGTCACTTGCACTAAACGCAGTAGTTAACTTTCCAATTTGGATTGCAGTAGTTGTGATGGGACTTTCATGCGCTGTATATACCGCAGTCGTAAGTGGAGCAATAAAAAGAAACACAGAGATAGAGAAAATCTCCCTTTTGTTTGGATTACTGAAAGAGATCCATAATTGACACTTGATATTGTTTTAATTGTTATTGGAGGCGCTCTTCAAATTGGAGGCTATTCGGAGGTTTTTAGGATTGCAAATGAACATCATAGAATCAAATTTTTAGAGTAATTT
>JAHZMV010001273.1:0-10366 GCA_027743765.1 Coecobrya sp. COE2 | reverse complement strand
TCAAGGAACTCTCAGAGGCTTACGAAGTCCTTTCAGATGGTAAGTCTGTTGCTATTGCTGAAAATTGATTAGAACACAATAATAATATCAATAAACCTTTACAGTAAATACATTGCATGCAAACTACGAACAAGTACTTATAGCATTTTACACAGGATACATTCGCATATCACTAAAAATACACATCGTTTATTTTTGCAAAAAAGTGTAATAAAAAGGAACATTGAACATGAAGGGAAAAGGAGAAAAAGAATATCGTTTACAAATATGTACATAGTAGTTTTCAGTCTGAATTATATACACATTCGCACATTTGTGCATGTTTTTTATCACATGTTATCACCGTCAAAATAAAGTAGTAAAAATATGATTACACGTATTTCGATTTAATAATGTGGGAAATTACAGCACACATTTTTTATGATATGCGTGTAATATTTCTGAGTGTGTGCGATATAGTCTTGAGATACGATACATGCAAATTAGATTCCTCAGGTATTTTCTCAGTCAGGTAGTTCAGGGTAGACTCAAGGAGAGACAACAATAAGAACGCATAATTAGCTTGTATCAAAGTAGGAAAGTTTTACCGGAAGTATGCTCACGGGATACAAAAAATGAAAATAAGTTTTTCGAGTAGTTGTTATTTTAATGTTGATGGCAGTTATCAACGGATAAATGCGTGTGTGCGGTATGAGGATGAAACACGCAACAATGAACAAATAGTAGTAAGATGAAAAATGATTAAAAAGGCAGTAAAGTAATTTTTATTTATTTAGACCAGTTAATATTTACTCATATTAAATTTTTTATGCACGGTAATGTTAGCAGGATACTTGAGCGGTGTTGATTGAAATGATTTGATTTGCTAAAAGGAAAAACGAGATGACAGTTTATATTGCTAAGACGGAAATAAATTACTTGCGTGCTCACGTTCATCCGTTTATGGGAGTGGAAATGTATACAAGTACCATTAGCCATGTTTTAAANCGAGATGACAGTTTATATTGCTAAGACGGAAATAAATTACTTGCGTGCTCACGTTCATCCGTTTATGGGAGTGGAAATGTATACAAGTACCATTAGCCATGTTTTAAAGTTTATTTATTTTAAAAAGTGTCATCGTAAAGTTACTTGAGGCTTATGGGATAACTATTTCCTATATGTATTAGGTTAGTTTTTTTTTATTTCCTTCGCAAGAAGATTGAAAAATAGAACTTGCAAATTAATTTCGTTTCTTTATGTGCCCATGTCGCTTACTTACGCGTTATGAATTTCAAAGAAAAGAGACGCAGCGCTTTTTTATTACCTATTTTACGTTGCTTCGTTCGGGCGAAAATTCATGAAACAGTCATTCAGTTGAACTTTTTAAATCCTCAATTGATATTATTGCATTACGTTCTTATTGTAGAAATGCTTTTGTATTTGCATTTGCGCATTACTATTATTCCTTGTATTTTGAGAATTAATGCAAATTGCTAGTAATCATGGGATAAAAATTGACATGAAAATTGTTTACGTGTACACATATATATATAATACCAACTGCTGCGAAATGTCGTTATTCGTTATTCAAAGAATTCATTAGATGCATTTAGTGGAAGGGTTTTTTATTCGCTAGAAATTTCACTTTTAAGCTTTCGGTATTTTAATACTCGCAAGAGACATGTCACACATCTCGTCATTGGGTAATATAAATTTTAAGATCGCCTTAAAGCAAATTTTCCGGGAATTAGGTGTGTTCTCCGTGATTTCTTTATAATAAACGTGTTTGCACATTTGCGTGTCTCCTTTATCCCTAAACAATTTAATGAGCAATATAAGAAAGCACGATTGAGAAAGGAGTAAACGCGTTAGACTCTTTTTTCTTGTGTAGGCGTCGTTTACGTCACAGACACACAAAGCGAATGAGACATCTAAAAGTATCTTTTGGCGAAATGCATCAAGTCGTTAATTCTTGTTCTGATACGTGATCTTTGAAAGTTGCATTGCATTTTTACATATTGTTACATTCTAGTAGAAGGTGACGTACTACCGGCATTAAAAATAAAATAAAAATCTTGCCACATTGGCTCAGTTTTTCAAAGGAAACATCTACATTTACATGAATACTTAAAATATACTGTGTTGTGAACATTTCTTGAGGCTATATTTAGGTTTTCAATAACTAAAATTGTTTCTTTTTCTCTTTTTTTGTTATTTATGTACATTATGCGCGTTTATGTCGACGTGCGCGCGTGTAAATCTCTCCTGCCATAATTTTCGATTGTGTAGAATCGAAACGAAGAGTGTATGATCGTCGCTCGAGTAGAAGCTCCAGAACTCATCATACATACCGAAATTACTATGAGTCACCATTCAGCCGATACTTTGGTAAATGTCACTTTTCAAAAGTCCCCTTTTCAAAACCTGAATAGGGTCCACTTTTACTTTTCTTTGTGTTATATTTTTTTTGTTAACTTCCCTTAAAAGCATTTTATGACAGCAGTTTTACTGTTTTTAACATTTTAATTTATTAATTAACTTTTGTCAAGTTTTTATAGTCTTAGAAAGTCAATCTTCTTCCCTTCCCTGTCCGCCTTTTTCAACAACAATTAATGAAATTAATTAGCTTTCTTAAACTATTTTAATTGTCTGAAAGGGTTCCGTTTCCTTAATACATGCAAATGAGTACAAGTGAAAAAGTAGATGAAAGTGAATGATAAGACATCATTCTGCAGTTAAATTATTAACAACCGTTTTTATTTATATAACCTTGCTTTTTAGTCAAACAAACCCCTTATAGTGTTTTTGTTTGCAAATGTATTAATTATAAATATTAATGAGCTTCTAGTGTTTTAGCCAAATTTCAAGTGCAAACAACAACTTGAAATTGGAAATGAATGTGATTCCTCTATTTTTGGTGAATGGTGCATGAGAAATTGAGAAAACATTACGTGTTTGCATGGTGCAAATAAGAGGCATTAATAGCATAGCATATAATAATAATATACACTTCAATTAATATTCATAAAAACTGTCATAATTAAAAAAATACTTCCTTCCTTTTCTGAAAATCCTGTCTGCTTTCAATTAGATGTCATTTGTGAAAGTTAAATATTTAAATAAGCAAAAAAAGTATTGTATGTTCTCCAAATATTGTTTTAAAACAAAGCATCTAAAATGGTTTGGTTGGAATGTTACATGACTTTTGGACATGACGGAGAAGATGAAATAATTATTTTGAACTATGTACTGTATCATGATGAATACACGATACAAATGACTTTTAAGGCAATCCGGACTCTTCCACTAACTAAAGCACTGTCAAAAAAAGATCTCATAATCTCAATTCATAAAAATGCGTAATGAATTGTTTGGACATACAATTCAAACTTGGAAAATCAAATTAGTAAACAAACTGTTAACTACATCCATATATCTAAATTGGTAGCTATCTGCTTATATACGTACGGCATTGAAAATTGAACAGACGAACTTGACATTGACTCTAGAAAATAATTTGTTTTAACAAGTCCATTAAAATCAGGTTATAACTATTTAACTTGTAATGATAACTACTAAAAAAATATTATTATGTGTGTGTATACTTACTTATAATTTCATAACAATAATGAGAATGGCAATGGAGATGATGACTGAACGAGTAAAGAGAAAACTCATTTTAATGAGAGGTCATAAACTATCATAAAGTATAGCTTTGTAGAATAGCGAAGAATTATTTATATTGTTTGCGTTAACCCTGAGCTTCCTGTGTTTGTACGCGCTAAATTAACTAATGTATATTATTAGTCTTTTTCGCAGGTTGTTGTTCTGTTACAATTTGTATTGTTTGCACTCAATTTTTCCATTATGTAGACTTGCTAAATGTGCTTGTTTGCAAAAGACTTATAATATTTTCAATGATGACTGCTATTGCTTGAAAATAAAGAATTTACTTAACTACAAGTTTAAGTACAGTTATGCGTTAAAGCGCCAGTACACCACAAACACATTTAGTGAGATTGACGATTTTTAACTAGACATTATTGAAGGCATATTGTTGACAATGACGATGAGTGTGTGCGTGGGCTTTATCTGAATGGCACTGCGTATTTTTTTACTCAAACGCCTTGAAAAAAATGGTACTTTTCTAATCTTCATAGCCATTTACTTTTGCATGGAATGGTAAATGATGATGACTGCTGTTGCGGCTGACACTTTATAGATTTGGCGTAGACAAAGATAACAATGACGGTGAGTAATCCGAGTAGTGCAAAAGTACAAATTGTACATTATTGGAAATCATACTGACCATTTTCAGTTTTGTAGCGATTCATCATTATGATTCATAAATACGATTAGGAATTTATAGAGCCATAACTTTATCAATAATGTATGACTCATTGTTTAACAAACTTTCCATGTAGTCCTTTAAAGTATGACGTATTTACTTTATGCATCATCGTTGCCGCTGACTTGTACTATTTTGTCCTGTTATGCAATTTACTTCATGATGCTGCAGATTTTCAGAGTTTATAAATACTATATTTACCATAATATACAATTGATCTAAATCAGCCACCCATTAAAATGTTAATCTCGTGTAGATCCTGTTATATTTTTAATCTTCTCTATTTGAATAGTAGCGACAATAAGATGACAAACCATTTCCGGGTTTGACAATTATGATGACACAGCACCAAAGAGCGTGACACGCGTAATGGAGATAAAAATATAAGAAATTATCACCATCACTTTTTTACCTGCTCGTCTTGCTTCTTAACTTATCTATACTTGAGCACTAACAAGCTCGGACAATAATGCACCTGAACAGAACCAGATAACCTCGATTGAAAGGTACTGTGTATTGCGCTTGGCCTTTGATGCTGCACTAGACCTCATTAGTCCCTGTCTTATCATCAGTTTGGATCATCGTCATCATGATTTTTTATGCAGCACAGGTCATAAAAGATGTAAAAAGCGGTTTTTTTATCAGAGCTACTGTTTGATTCCTTCCTTACTACAAAAAGTAATATTTTCTTCTGGTTTTTTTGCGCTTTATGCCGATATATACAACTTGAACTATTGTATGCACAAAAATCATTTTCGTTAGTCAAGTGCAAGCTTTCTTAATAAGTGTGGTGATGAGAGTTGGAGTTGGCTTAAATGGATTTTTATCTCAATGTGGATTTCCCTTGTTTGGAATCTCAAGTGATTTTTTAAAAAAGTATACGCGCAGACGAGGAATGTTATAGTCGCCCAAACGTCCAAGAAGTCTTTTCTTCTTTATCCTCACATTTTCTGATCTTGTGTGAAAGGAGGTCACTCTGACTCTTTGCTTTGCATATAAAGACGAGACCATATTAAATGCAATTTTATTACTGCGTGTTCACTGTTTAGATTTTTTGGTCGTACACCTTTTCAAGTGCTACAATAACCAATGCCGTATAAAAGGCTGAAGGAAAGTAGCGCGGGTTAAAAAAATGACAAGATAAATACGTAAAGTCTTATTAAAGTTGCTCTACAATTTCCCGATTGGGGCAACATGATGCACACTTATAAAATCGGCATTATTTCACCGAAAGAAAATATTTAATACAGACACACTTTGCTTTCTATTCTCTGCCAGCGCCAGTAGCTAAATATGATAGAAAAGAAAAAGTGAATGTAGAAATTCAAAAGTTTGTCACCAAACATAACAGTTTTGACGGTCTTACAGACTGACAGTTAAAAATAACCGCTTCTAAGAAAAGAATATTATGAACTGTTAAATAGAATGCGATTAACTATACATGTCACAAGAGCGATGATGAGAAGAGACAAGACTATTCATATGCAAACTAAATGTCGGATCTCTCTATATTACGAAAAGATACCTTTTTAGAGAAATATAAATCTACTAGGACTACAATTGCTGCAAACTAACTTATACGTGGGATGTATTGATGACGATTTTTATTGCAGGGGAACTTGTTGAGGTCAGCCATTTTCCCAGTAACACTTCTCCGCTTCTTATTATGTAGTTGTCAAATGGTCTGTTAAAATGGACTAAATAATCGCTTTCAAAATGTGTATGACGTGTGGTGTGATGATCGATTGATAACTTTTAACTTCCCCTTTCTTCCCATTTTTGTTGTGGGCCTTTTCGCCTTAAATGCAACAGCAAAATAATATATCACCTTTCTGTGAATATATGAGCACATGAGCTTTTCAAAAAAATGGAGTGGATTATTTATCTTCAGACTGCATGATTTCTGAATGAATCAGACAATCAGAATTGGAAATTTTAAATGTTCGTGACGATGGAATAATCTGATGATGAGCTTTGAAATTTTGTGCTGAAAAAACAAATATTTAAATTTTCTAATAAGGTCTGAACCAACCGGATATGTATACATATAAATCCTCAAGATTATCTGCTTTACTCTTTCCATTGAACTTTCAACTTTAAATACTTTCTGGTCAACTTGTAAAAAAATGATTGTTGCTTAAAATTTTTATTTTATGCTTAATTTTTTTTCTTTCTATTTTAACTTGTTTGGCTTAAGAGCGGGGGCGGTAGATATAGAGTGGTTGTGGTAATAGTCATATTAGATTTTACAGTTGTTGTCGTGTTGTGAGCAACACTCCTTAAATTTCATGTTATGCACCTTTCATGTCGAATAAAAATGTGACATTTGAGGTCGTACGAAATTCATTTAAATGGCTAACCATTTATATATTGCATATTATAAAAATCTGAGGTGGAATGAATGAGGATGAAAAATTATTTGACAGATTTTCCTTCGTTTGACTGACATGACGGGGTTAAAAATGTGTGCCAGTAGACAATAATCTTAACAATATTATTATTGAGCAACAAACTGATGAATATTAATGCGTTTCATTATTGACTACTAATTTTTACGCTGACATGAGATTAAGAATTGGTAAATAGCTCTCTGCTACTATTGTAGAGCTAATGGGTGGAGTGGAATAACTCACTTACTAAAAAAACTGAAAGAGAAAGCGTTAGCGTGACAGTTTGGTATCATATTATGACAAATTGGTTGACAAATTACATGAAATGGTGTGTCGTTGTGTGAATGACTAAATGTCTTCTAAAATTGTTCTGTTAGATTTGGTAGTAATAATGGTAAAATGTAACACCTTCTGTATAGCTTTTTCATTAGTTACTAAAAATTGGTAGATTAGCCCTCTCACATTTTGGAGTTGAAGTAGTTTTCACTAATCATGTAAAAACTAACTACATGTTCATGAATAAAATGATGCTAATTTATTATAATCCTTTTGAAATCCTTTTATCTATAGATAAGCGTCGGCGCAATTATGACACGACAGGACATAATGGATTCCCTAACGGAACGAATAACCGAAACAATAGGAACGCAGATTTTGACTATGATTTTGCATCTTCCTTTAAGCTCCATTTTGGTCATCACGCAGCATCCAGGGACAATATTCATCATCATCGTCATAGTCATCACGGTGGCCCACTTCAGTCCATTTTTACACCTTTTGGTTTTGGTAGTGGTTTGAGCCTTGATTTAAATGGTTTTGGGCTCACAGACGATTTCGATAACTGGACGGCGGGTGCTAATGCTGGGAATATCAAGAAGACTTCCACCTCCACACGGTTCGTCAATGGAAAGAAGATTGTCACGAAAAAGTAAGTTGCAAAATTCTCTTTAACAAAAACCGTTGTTTATGCAAAAAAAAATGATATTGATAATATACGTGGTAGGTAGTTTGGCAGTCTTGTTACGTGAATGTCTATTTAGGTTACGGTTATATCACGAGTAGTAGGTAAGGTAAATGTAGGTCCTTAGATCCAGACCAAAGTGTGCAGGTGTTAATTTTGCAACGCAGAGATGTTAATTGCAAGGTATAGTGCGCGAGCTTCTAGAGGAAGGTGACTGAATTTCTATGTGATTTTGTGGCTTTTGTAGGTTCATGTTGTTTGAGTGCACACGTGTCAGCGTCGACTCATCAGATTTGTTCAATTGTATGGTGGCCCTTTTGACAAAATTCTATATAAACTAGAGTGTGCCTTAATTGAGAGTGCAATTAACAAGCACGTTAATTTCTACACAAAAATCATATAAACCAATTCCAAACTAACTCGTGTTAAAATTTGCCGTGTATTGTTTTCATATAACCTACCTTAATTAATCACTGAATGAATTTGGCATGAAATTTCTCTGAGAAAATGTCTATACCCTATTACATGGCTGCATACGACCCAGACCTCTATGAGAACTTCAATTGGCTATATGATAACATAATATTTAAAGTATACATTGTAGATAGTTAACTTTACGTGTATAAAAATATATGTCATGTATTTTATGATACCCATTATATTATAATGAGTATCCCAATTTATCTAATACTTTGTTTGCGTGTGACTTCAACAAATCCTTTACTAAACTCATTCTATTTTCTTGATATTTTCCCCACAGGGTAATCGAGAACGGGAAGGAGACAACGACAGTGTTTGAAAATGATGTTCTCAAATGTAAGACTGTCCGCGACATCGGATATCGATAATTAATCATCCTTTTATAACAACGGAGAACGTCACAAAGAAATTGGCGACGCAACACGCTAAAAACGTAACATCCTCGCTATACCATCATCAGTTTTAAGTATCAACATCACACTATCTACTACATAATTTGCCAACAAAAGATTTTTGTTGTAGATACATTCTTGTTATATAAAAAACCATGTTTTTCTATAGTACATGTGTAATAACTGTAATAAATATCGATAGTAAAAAAACTGTAAATGAAAAAAAATCTATTAAAAGAATCACTATTGTAAATGTATCCAAAAAATATTTGTAAAAGATTGCGCATACATTTTTAAAATACCCCGAATTAAATAGCAAGAAGAGCTCATAAAAAATGTTTTCTTACGATAAAATAGCGTCATGTTATGTAAAAAAAACCTAATTTTTGTTTGTCTGAAAAGACGCAAAAAACGGGGAAACCTTTTTATATTAGTCTGTAGAGTTATTGTAAAAACTCACCTTTTTTCAGTAGTAGGGATTTTATACAAGAAATTGTAACACTTCTAACACTTGCACTTGTCTAATTAAAAGTAACATTGTTATTTTTAAGTTGGTTAAAAAATAAATATTAAAAAAATGTTATGTATATTGTATCGTAAAATAAATATCGTCTACGAGAAATAAAGACGCGTTTACCATGTTATAATCTATGTAGGTAGAGATGTGTATGTACATATTATAATTATTATTGTGTTGACGTTGTAAAAACTTAATTATCATTATTATTGTATAAAAGCTATAATAGTATTGTATGGTATTTCATATCAGTTTAGTCAAAAGATATGATATAATTTCTGCACACGGTGAAGTATGTATATCGTTTAATTTAAAGGCAACGTAACGTGTGCGGAATGACTTAAATGAAAAGAGTAAAAACATGTTTAGTTTTTTTTTCGACGGCACGCCATATACATGGGATTCTAATTATCATTATATATTTTCTTCGTAGACATAATATAATTTCTACTACTTAACTGGCTTAAAAAATGTATTACGTTCAATTAAAAAAAGGGGACTACTAGTCTAGGATCAGCAGGATAGAAATGTGTGTAGGAAAACACAAACATATCTATAGAGAAAAGATAAATGACGAGAAGAATGGCAAGCATTGCACAATCAAAAATTGGTTATCTATTTAATAACAAGAAAAACAACGGTTTTTTTTTCATTTAGAGAGAAAATGAAGAAAAATGTCTCGCAAAAGACGAAAATGTTCAGAGAGATGCTATCAATATTGTATAATAGATATAAAAGTATTGAGAGTTTCTAACAATTTAAGTGATAAGAAGGAGAAAGGACATTATCGTTAAAAATGATTGTATTGTATACCATACTACAAAACTACAAAAATGTGTATTTACATTATAAAATTAATCAATGTTATGAAAGTTCATACATGCGTTTAAAAAAAGAAATAATTATTACTTCTCTGAATGTTGATGCATGAGTTGATGTCGTAATATAATAAAAAAGTTCTAAACAATTGCTTATAAAAAATTTGTTCAAGTTTACATGACTAATTTTATTAAATATAAACCGGCATACTATTTTAGATTATAATTCATTTGTCGTTAGTACATAAAAATGTGGCTACCTCAATCATCAATTGTGAGTTGAGTAATTTCTTCTTCATCGTCACTATCCAATAGTCCACGTCTTTGTTTATGTAATTTTTCCCGATCTGCCAAAGGAAGTTCATTGAGTGCGACTTGAAGATCACCTTTACCATTTTTTTCACCGAGTTTGGCCAAGGAATCATTTGGATCAAGTTGGGAATCTTTTAGTGGTCCCAGAAAGTCGCTAGACATGGAT
>JAHZMV010001272.1:0-16598 GCA_027743765.1 Coecobrya sp. COE2 | reverse complement strand
GAAAACAATTATCCGCCCGGGCTTCCTGATAAACACTTCCTAGAAAACGCCGGAAAAGTTTCAAGAGACAATGTATACACACACACGACATATGAAAGTAGAAGCGACGTGACATCAAATGATAATAATAATAACAGCGCATCTCATGTTACTTTTGTAGCAGTCAAGTAGAATCCTCTAAGCCAATGGACTGCATGAACTGCCCACAGGGAACTTGCTATCTACTTCTCTGCAGCGTGCATACTACAGTCACTAGTGGACCACTCGTCCATAAAATTTCATTAAAACAAGTCCGCTTTCCAACTGCGCGTCTTGTTACTACCACGATGATAGGGCATGAAGAAACCAGACACCAAAAGAGTACTAGTGTACACGCTCAAATTTACGATGATCATTATGATCGCAAGCTTTACTGGACAGTGGTAAAGTAATGAGCAGAAGAGAAAATATCTTTCATGTTGCAAAACTGACCGTTATTTTGGTGTTGTTGCTTCTTTGCTTAGCTTAGGCAAAAGATTTATTGGAGGCTTTAGGGAAAGTGACGTAACACTTTTTGCATTGTCTTTCCTTGTTTCTCCGTTTTGACTGTGATGTACGTGGACATGTTGCCTTTTCGGATTCTGTAGTTGCAAAGCTGTGGCGTGCAAAACGCAATAAAAAATGAAGAACATACTGCAATCCAATCATTTTTCCTGGATTTTGAAAGCCAAGTAGACGGTGAAAAATTGCAGTGAAGCAAAAAAGGAAATTATCAGCTTGTCTAATAAAGTTTTTTGGGGATTTATTGCTTCGATGCTTTTTTCTGTGTATATTTCATGCAGCACAGTAATCCTCAATGTGCACGAGAAAATGATTGCCAATTGTCAATACACAGACTCCAGTGTAGTTGCAACAAATTTGCACTTGAAACACGTTCAGCCAATCGTTTTCTTTAACCATTTCCTTTCCACCGTCATAATAAAAACGTGTCAGTAATGATATAAAACATTCAACATTTTTGTAAGCTTATAAATTTCTATCTGCCTAGAAAGAAAAAGTGCTGAACGGTATGCGTGTTCAATCCGGTGGAAAGAGGATAAAAGTACCTTATTCCAGTTAGATGATCATGTTTTTCATAAATATTCTATTTTTAGCCATGCTTATTACTCTTCTGTATAAATGAAATTGAGTTTCCAGCTCTTTTCCTTTTTTGTTTCCTTATCGTTTGTTGCATAATGACCTGATCATCATAATTATTATGATTACTTTTGATGGAGAACGACATAACAAAGGCTGGAGGGTACAAAAACATTCGTAATGTCGCAAGTCGTCTAGAGAAAGTAGCGCATCTGTCTGTATTTTATAAAGGCTTGCCTCGTGTATTTTTTTTTGTTTTTGGTAATATCTATAATTTGCTATTACGTACAACGGCGAATAAGCAGGAAAATGGAAGCAAAATTACATTACATACTTATTTCTTTTCGGGAAATCACATCTGCAACAATTTGAATTGACGGGAAAACGAACATCAGTTTCTCTCTCTGATGCAATTTTCTTTCAAGGAGTGAGAATGCAAAGCGAAAAATAAATGAACATATTTTCTCCTGCCATCTGTACTGTTAGGAATCCTAGCTTTTGTGTATTATAGTCATATGCGTTATTGTGTCAGTTTTGTGATTATTTTGCCCTTGTGTATTAACCCCAGGAAATAAATAATGCAAAAATTCAACCTTGCTTTTTTACCCTTTAGATTTAAATGAGGACACACAGAAGAGAGGTAAAAATGTATGTAGGAAAAATGCAAATTTTACACTAAATTACACTTCATTTCACACAGCAACATAAACTAAAATAATGCATACTACGTAGTTTTTCTTCCGTTCTACATTGTTCCACGAATCACGACATAATATTATTATTTCATTTACTAGAAATTTTCCTTTGTTTCCAGTATTCCTTTTGACCTTTGTTTTATCAAACAGGTAATGTGTAATGTAGTTAAAGGAAATGTTACTTTGAGAAAATTAACTAGTATTTGGAAAAACCTTTTGAGAAACGAAAAAAGCAACGGACTAAGCAAATGTTTGCTTTTGTGTTACAAAAGGAAAATAATGTAATAATGTCATTAGTTTTTATTACAAGAGGGAGAGAACGAAGAAGAGCATTGTTTAATGAACTAACTTGATTAGAAATTAGAAGAGCATGCATGTATACACACACACATCACATAACAAACTGGTTTCGGTAATAATTAAATTAACAAGCCCTCTGCCATGTTAACTGACACCCTTGCTAGACGGACGAAACACTATAAAATACAAACTCAAAACGGTTACATGGGTCGACAGAAAGAAAGTAAAAAAATTAAAACTACGTCATCTTCCTCGTTCCTCGAATATGCTTTTCTTTCACTGGTGGCGTGACCAAGACGAAAAGGGTTTACAAGCGTGTTTTCGATTACTTTGTCACCATCGCCAGCCGAGCGTGTCAAGTAAATTGAAATTCATTTTAAGGCAAAAAGTTTTGCAACAATTTCAGTGGTTTTCATTACTCATAATTTATATTTTTTTACAATTTTCCGTTTATTTTATCAGTAAAGGAGTAAGAAAAGCTGCAACTTTCTTTTTGTGAATATCTTTTGCAAGTAAAAAGGTAACGGAAACGGATTTGAGTAATAAAATGCTATTTACGTCAAACAAGGGCGCGCTTTGGTCGCTGTAACTGTAACCCAGTTTTGTTTACCACTTAATACGGAAATTACAAGGAGAAAGTGGCAAGTAGCAAGGCCGTCATTAGAAATCATAAAAGGTTGCCGGAATGACTTGTCATTACCATTAACGTACAAAACTAGTAAATTACATGCAGTTATCATTTTATGTGTGTGTACAAGGTGCTTACTTTGTCTGCTAATTACTAAACTTGTTATTTTAGGCAGAGTTTTATTTTTGTTCGTGTGAGTAGAATGAATAGCTGAGCTTGGATGATAAGATGATTAAACAAAGTTAATAGAAGAGATAATCCAGCCAGGATATTATTATGAGGCTGGTTTGGCGATGACAGAAAGGAAATTAAAAAAGTTTTGGTGACAAACTACAAAATTCAACAGTTACGTCATTGCACTATATGAGCTGTTGATCGTTGTGGTGGTCGGGTCTTGGGGCTAAATGTAATTAGGACAGTCAGCGTGTTTCCCATGTTGAGATATAAACAGCACAGTAGTCAACAACTTGTAGCGTAAATAATGAATGACGCGCAGTAGCAAGGCATGTATACTTATAGACCATAATGGAGTTTTTGTTGCATTCCAAGTGAGTAAATTAGTTTTACGATAGTTTCATGAAAATAAATTGAACTTTTTTTTCTTATTTCATTGCAGAATGCCCCCATGCAGGGAACTGGCATGTGGCAGAGTTCCTATACTCACCAGAAGGATGACTTGAGAAGAAAACGTGAAATGACAAAAAAACAAGAGAGAAGAAAGATTGAAGATGACACTCGATTAAATTTAAGCAAATAATTGATGTGTAATCGCATCATCAGACAGACGGAAAAAAGAGAACACACACGTGTGTGCTGCTTTCCTAGTTTCGCAATCCAAAACTCTATAATTTTCTTGGAATACGTTAGTTGTCTCTCTTTCCACTTGTCATTTTTGTAAGAAAAGAAATTAAAACAGTGAATCGGAACAAATTGTTACGAAAGACATTATTGGCTGGAAGTTGAAATGACAGGGGAAACGTGAATTACGTGATTTATATATAATCGTAACAGTAAAAAAAGGACAAGACTTTCGCAAAACTTTTCGTCGTAACTCCCTTTAATGTGATAATGGGGTTAACTGACAATGAGTATGAGTTACCCGTAATAGAATTTAAATATCAACGCCAGATAAACCAGAATCTGACCTAGTTCATAAAATCCCTGAGAAAAGTAGTTGTTGTTACCGAGTGGAAAAGTTTAACCACCCACCCAGTACAGCTTCACCTCGGGTGTTGTATAATTTGACCACAAATTGCACTGTTGCGTAATACGTTCCCATCCATCCCAGGTATTTCTCCATTTCCGTGACGGTAAATAACGGAGCTAAATTGCGGAAACGACACAAAAACGAGGGCTACACATACCGACATCCTAAAAAAATATTAGTATCATCATTCACTGGATTCCTAGAACTGGGACAAATCATAACAATAACAAAGGAGAAAGCAGACCAAACGAGCCGAGGAGTAAACAAAACAAATTAATTGTTTATTAAAGAAATTCCTCCCGCTACCTGCCTCACTGTGAAGGTATAGCTATAGGGGAAGGGAAAACTACATAACCGCATAAACAAGCATTTCACTTTCACCAAAAGCATCCTATTAAGAAATCTGGAAGGATGACAGAATTAATTAACTCTTTGAAAACGTTGGCGTACGGGGGAGGGGGATCCCAGTCCATTGCTGATAGAAGGTGCTCCACAGGACGTAAGTAACTTCAATCTTTCAAGCATAAATTAAAGCTGTCAATATAATCATATTTTTAAGTTACATACCTGCTACATTAAAGTATATAAAATAATACACCGTTGTTCTACTCAAGGATGCATGAATGTAAATTGAAACAGATTAGGAAATATGCGGGGGCGGAGTGTGGAAATTATTTAATGAAAACCATGTACTGTTTTATACGAGCAAATTATTACTATTCTGAATCCCCACGGACTATATCAACCGTAAAACTGTTTCAAAGGCTCAGTTAATAATAAAGTACAACGTAGTAAGTAAAGTTGCTTCATTCCATATTCATACTCACATTTCACACTGCCAGAGCTATACAAAAGGAAAATATAAATATATCAGCTAGCAATAATAGTGAATTAAAATGAGCCTCTGCTGAATGAAATATATCGCTGGAATAAATAAAGTACATGTGTATATACATATGTATGTGTACAATGATAACTTTCATGATGGAAATAATTAAGTAGAACAAGACATGCTGTCGTCGTTACTTCTACTGTCTCTTTTCCGACGTTGATACAATTACGTAGTAGTTTAGTAGTCTGCACTTTCTCTCCTCTGACTGTCCTTCACTTTTGTTGTCAAATGAAATCAAATAAATTTTCTGTCTCGTTTCAAATTGCTTCGCACTCCTCATCACGTAGTATCTCTCTCATGTTTGGAGGCGTTCACGCAAAACAATATTCAAACATTGATACCTAATTCCAGTGTAGTTGACTGGCAATTACAATCGTCCAGATGGAGGAGAAAAGATGAAAGAAAACACCAAACGGAAAAGGGCGTTGATAAATGTAGTATGGGACATTATTATTCACGTCTTATTGTTATTTCGCTACAAATAAATACGTGTTTGTTTAACAGATAAATTACTGTTTCTGCAAATACAAAACTGTTTTTCGCTAAAGGTCATCAATATTGTAATATAGTTTATATCGTAGCTCTTTGTTTCCGTATGATGAAGTGTCTTGTTTTTAGACACTATTCCGTTAGTCGTCATGAATAAATGAATAAACATGACATTGTTGATTGTCCTGTCCTCAACCTTGGAAAACTTCTTCATTTTGTTATTCCAAAATAATTGAGAGAAATAGATAGCCCTGCATAAAGCTCTTGAACGAGGATATATATTAACAATAAGGATTTGTAAGCATTTTTATCCCTTTTCTGATAATCTGTCCAAACCAATTTGTAAAGTAACAAAAATGGGAAACTGAAGTAAATACAAAGTTATGTAAATTATCTCATTCCATTTGCATGAGCTTTTTATAACTGACAAAAGAAAGGGCAAAAAAGTCATGAAAGCTACACGTGGAGTAAAAGTTTAAGTTACTCTGATATTGGCACACCGCTACATAGTCTGTACAATAATTACCTATTTCGCGTACATAATATTACTGTACAGACCAAGTGTAAAAGACAGTATTTGTACTACAGTAAACTTTTGGCAAAAACAGCTACTGTTTAAATGAAGGTTAATATCTGCTTCNCAATAATTACCTATTTCGCGTACATAATATTACTGTACAGACCAAGTGTAAAAGACAGTATTTGTACTACAGTAAACTTTTGGCAAAAACAGCTACTGTTTAAATGAAGGTTAATATCTGCTTCTAGTTTTCAAGGTGAGATGCATACAGCCAACAGCAGCAGTCTGTTAGAGTCCCAGAGGAGATGACATGAAGACAAATGGGAGAAACTATGTACAACTTGTTCTACTCCCTTCTCTAAACTTTCGCAATTTAATTTGGCATATATCTGTATAATGTTCTAGTTGAGTGGCATTGGGTTAAGATTAGCTTTAGCCAAGCATCCACAAAATCCACATGCCATAACCAAACAAACATCTTTTTACCCCATTCGCATTTCAAACAAAAAAGTTTGCCATTGTAATTTCCAAATTGTATCCGATAATCTATTAAAATATGGACACTTCGACAGAAAATTGTCCATTTCAAAAGATCTTTCAAAAGTTTATTTTTAAAATAGTATTTTTAGTTTCAAATTAACCACAAGGGTCGAACGAAGTGGATTGTGTTGTTTTCCCTTTGCTGGTGGTATCGAATTTCTCCTTACCATTTAAAATAATAATGCAAATGTAGTCAATATATATTGAAATCCATCCAGAACTGACGTTACTAGCCGAAATTTTCAAATGGAACACTGTAATTGGATTGTGGTCGTTTGAAAATGATAAATGTATTTATGTATGTATATATTATTCCAGGGTCCCTTTATTCGGTTAAAGTTAAAAATAGTATTTCAACCTTCACCTGTACATAACGGGATTGAGGTTTTGTGTGACAACGGATCTATTGGGAAATAAAAGCACGGTTCTGTGGTTTGCATTTTGAAAATTATAGTAATTGTCAGGCTCGTGTCTGTAGCTGTTCGTTAAAAAGTTATAAAATTGCAACTTTGCCCTTCTCATTAACTTTTATAACGCGAATAAGGAATACCATGAGCCACAGCGATGTATGTATCAAAATAACTGCGAAAACGACACGTTTCATTTGTGTGGACGCAGTGACGTAAAAGTTTAGATTTTAACGTAAAAATATATAATTATAGTTAATAGTGGTGGGGGTGGTGGTGAGCGAGGTGTGTGGTGGCTGACGACAATTAGAAGTCCGTGGTGGAAGGCGAAAAAGTTTGTTTGCGTAAGAGTTCACACGATAGGGAAATCGGTATTTTTTACCGCTATACAGCCATAGCTTTCATGATTACTACTTTTTGTGTTTTTCTTACATCATCATCATTATACCGTCACTACTATGCTTGTTTACTCGAAATCGTAGCTGTGTAAACTTTTAGCACCTATTTATCTTCCATTATCACTTTTTAGTGTGGTGCCGTAGGTGGTAAAGTGTGAAGGATTAGGAAACTAGAGAGTTAGGTGATGATGACGATGATGAAATAAAAGTGTGCAGGCTTTTGTGTATAGTACAGTGAACTTTTGTAAAGTTTACAAACAATAACACACGAGTACAATCTACTATGTAAACAGCAATTTAAAATAGTTAATTTTCAATTGAGCAGAAAAGACACGAGCGGTAGAGTGGCATATAAATAAATACCATTACGTAACGTTGTTTATTGTACTTAAGTCCTTTCTAGTTTCTACTCCGATTCTAGGCTTTAGGGTTAGAGTTGGTTGTGGGATGGGATGTTATAATTACTTGTTGAGCCGCGAGAGTCGAGTGTGGGACCTTTGACATTTATTGTTACTCATCCCTACTTACTCAGTGGGTTTATTTTACAGAGAGCGTGCATTCGTGGAAAAAAGAAGACAGCAAGATGGGCTTTTAAATAGAATACCCTATTTAGCTTTCACTTTTCTCCGTTGTACTTTCCGCATAAATTTGCATAAATATAAATAAGAAGCTGGATTTTAAAAGCTAACAAAGTGTTGTATAGAAAGTATGTAATACAATAAAACGCGGTAGAATGTATGACAGTTGAAATCCTGAAGGCTGACCTGATTTGCTTCGCGCCGGTTTCGTTTACTCGTAAAGTGCAAAAGGGCACAAAAATGTAAAAGAGAAAGAATGACGATATTTTTTCTTTATTCCAAGTGTATTCGATAGGTCTAGAAAATGCAATGGAAATTTACGTGACAGTGACGGTATTCGATACATGTGCTGTCTGCTCAACGGAACTGAAATTGCAATATCTCAGCATTTTTTCCTCTTCTTTTTTCTCCCTTTTGTAGAATTGCGAATCATTCCATTGTTGAATCTCGGAAGGAATGACAGCAGCAATGACTCTACTACGGGTAAGTTCACATTTATTATTTTTTTCCTTTTGAAATAATAGCCTTGTTGTATGGAGAACAAAAGAAACGCGAAAAAGGAAGTGAAGGCGGAAAGGAAATGGAAATGAGTTGAGAAAAAACAAAAGGACTATCTGGTAACATATCCAATATCATATACTTTCCCTTAGGTCATGAATGAATCAGCAGAAAAAAAACAATCCTTTTTGTTCTAATTTTCCATTCAAAAGTTCAAAATTCCACTGCAATGCGTATGCCTTGAATTTGAATTTCTCATTTTTTGCACGCTATCGCATTCTTTTGACCCACATATTCTCTCCGTCTGTTTACCATATTTTTGTCGTTTTGTTAAATGTTTGGACTTGACAAATAATGAGTTCATGGAACGGGACACTTTTGTTGAAATAAATGGACACATGCAATACAAACAATAAACGCTCATTAGCGCGTGCACATTAGTTTTTTTCTCGGCGCCTTTTATCTGTGTAGGCGTTCTTTGGAAAGGGTGTGCTTACGAGTGGCTATGTACTTTCTTCTTCTGAGAAGATGAAATGAAAGTTTAGCCAAGGGAAAATAGAACAAAAGAGTGAAAATGCCAAAGGTTCACGTAGGCATGTATACTACAAGCTTAACTCTTCAATATATCATTAACCTATCTAGATTGAAAGTAAAAAGAAGAGTTGGCTGTTCTTTACAAATTACTCAAATGACCCAAGAACCTATCTATCTTTGCTTGTCGATGATTTTTTGATAAAAGAGAACAGCTCACTTAGCAGTAATGCGGCAGCTTATTGAGCTTCTTTTTTTACCTGTCAATGTATGGCAGCAAATCGGAAAATGGAATGTCCATTAGTGAAAAAGAATGGAAAGAAGGAGGATTACTGGTTTTCGTGCAACGGTTATTTTTACAAATTCAGTAAATTCACGCTTTTACGCGCATTTGAGAGCAGAACGTAATACTCTGAATTACGGTACATTAGTAAGGCTCCTATTTTTAAAAGTGCACTTTTATTCATAGTGGCATATTCACTCTGCTGGTCATTACGGATAATTTTATCAACTTGCGCTGATCTGACAGCATGAAGACGAGTGGAGAAAGGACGGCTTCTCTGTTTCTATTTAAAGATCATTAGGTTGTGGTGTGAAAGCACATTTGGTCTGTTCGATAAGATGACCCATCCTAATTTTCCTGTTCACACGCTCGATAACAAAGTTTGTTTTTTAGTTGTTCCAAATGTTTAAAAAAAAGTTTGAAGTAGGAGTTATATCTGGTGAGAGCAGTACATACTTTTTTTTCTCGAAGAGATAGCCAGGGTTTGTCCATTTTTATATACACTTTGTTCAATCCTTTGAAAGTGTTAAAGAAAGCAGCATATTGAGAAAAGTAAAAGGCCTAATTCTATTTAAAGATCATTAGGTTGTGGTGTGAAAGCACATTTGGTCTGTTCGATAAGATGACCCATCCTAATTTTCCTGTTCACACGCTCGATAACAAAGTTTGTTTTTAGTTGTTCCAAATGTTTTTAAAAAAGTTTGATGTAAGAGTTATATCTGGTGAGAGCAGTACATACTTTTTTGAGCTTTCGTTTTTTTTCTCGAAGAGATAGCCAGGGTTTGTCCATTTTTATATACACTTTGTTCAATCCTTTGAAAGTGTTAAAGAAAGCAGCATATTGAGAAAAGTAAAAGGCCTAATGGAAACATTAAGTCAGGCAATCTTTCTGCTCCAGATATGTCTCAAATGTCTCAAAATCCTTTTTCCGCTTTGATGTTGATTTTTTCCATTTTCTATCACTTTATCTTATTATTTTTCGCCAACGCTCTCCTCCTCGTTTTTTTGTTAGCTATCATCTTTATGTAATATTCTGAAATAGCAAAAAAGAGAAAAGAATATAAGATCGATAGCATAGGTTATAGCGACAGAGATAATATGATTTCTTCATCGTATAGAAGGAAGCGCCCAGAAAAAGCGCAATGGTGAATAGAAAATCGGAACAAAAAATATGTACTAAATTTATTCAGCCATTTTAGCGTCTGTGAAATGCTATATTTGATAATGATGTAAGAAAGAAAAAGGAAGACCGGAGACAAGTGAAAACTCTCCTTCTGATACATTCTGGTTTTTTATGAAAGGAGATATTACCCGCTAGCACAATAAGTTTTGATTGAAGATGGGTCATTGAGATATTCCCTGAAAAAAAACATTATGCAATAACGGTAGTCAAAGAACAAACTTTTTTCGATGGAAGACCGGAGACAAGTGAAAACTCTCCTTCTGATACATTCTGGTTTTTTTCTGAAAGGAGATATTACCCGCTAGCACAATAAGTTTTGATTGAAGATGGGTCATTGAGATATTCCCTGAAAAAAAAACATTATGCAATAACGGTAATCAAAGAACAAACTTTTTTCGAACCGATGAAAGGATAGGAAAGTGAATGATGATAGGTTTGGATAATGAGATGGCTTTTCGGTGTGTAGGTGGCAGTGGGAGAAAAGCTTGTTGTGTAATTAGGAAAAGTAGTTTGTCAACATGTCTCCTTCATTTACCCTACAAAAGTTGAGAAAGTAGTGGCATTGGCATACTTTCTTTTCGAAGAAGAAAAAAAAACAGAAAATCTAATTTGTTATCGGTTAAAGTTGTAGCTAAACTCGTTTTGACTTTCATTACATGACAAGCTTTAATTCTCCTGTATTTGGTAGCTTCTCCCCACAGGATAAATGATTATAAGTAATTAATTTTAATCATATGACGAAAGCACGTAGTTGTGTACAAAAGCATATGTGGTGTGAATGAATACAGTGTGTGTGTGATTAATACCATTGGCACATTTTTTCCAACGTGCATTCCCAAAAGTAGATAATTAGATAGTTTCGTAATTTTATACATAATCAAATTCATGTCGGCGGCATCCTTTCTTGCGTGGGCTGTATGAGTTTGGTTTAATTGCAAAACCCGTATACGCGTATGTAAATTTCCAATAAAACCAACCAATTGGAATGCTAATACCCATCTTCTTCTCTGCAAACTTAATAAACCCAACCGGAAGTTTTTGCTTCCATTTTCAAATTCAAAATCATGTGTCTAGGTACATAACAAGGCACACAAGTCATTACATTACTATTTCTAAAGTTAATTAGGGAACACTCTCACTTTCCTCCTTCTGTACCATCACCATCATTAACATCCAATTCAGGATTCTCTGCTGATTTATGTATATCTTTGTTTACATGACCGTTTGTATGTATGTATTTCCTATTTCGCCACAGCAGGAAGGAAAACCTATGTTGTATCTATCTTATGCAGCCTTCATTACCTATAGTGCGCTGCCTCCATTTTAAAGTGCCACTTCCACCTCTACCGCTGTTGAATAATAACCTTATTTATATCTCCTAGATACGCAGTAAACGAATAACGTTCATTCAATTCCAGAACAAGTAGTGGAAAGAATCCTTAAAGTCCTTTTGGTTTTATACAGGACCACACCATCACCGCTATGGCCATCACCATTAATAATGCGTTGCTCTTCCTATTTTTCAGTGTAATTTCTGAGGGCACAGGACAGGACAAACACACACACAAAAGATACAAACTTCGTCATTAGCATAGGAAAGCAGAAGAGCATCCACAATTTATGTGGTGCAATACCGTATAGATTTGAATAAAAGCCTGATGTACACTCACTCACGTCATTTTACTGCTGTGTGGAATGCAAAGAATGAAATAGTTGAGAAAGTGAAAATGACTCTTGTTCGCATATCTTAATCAAAAACGGGTACTTTACGAGCTTTTCCTCTCGCTTCTTCAACTCTTTATTTTTATTTCTTGTACTTTACCGAGCAATCCACTCGCTGGTTTCCTAGTAACTTTGTGTGCCTACATAGTATAATGTATGTAATGGTTAGTTAGGAATGGCCAATTCACTATATAGGTGTAACATCACTCGTCTTTTATTATTCGGCTCCATTTGGCTTCCAGCGCAGGATATGAATAAAGTTGGCTCATTTCTGTTGAAAGTTCGAAAGTACAATAGTTCGTGTTCCGCCCTGGAATTTAGAAGAAAGGAAACGCAGGACCGAAAATGTGAAGGGTGAATCAAGGTATGCTATGTACTTTACATGCATATCATGCGACAAAACTCCCACGCACGTGTTTTCTAGTAAATAAATATTTGACCATATTTTTTACCCTTGTGTCTATATATTTACCATGTCTTATAAATCTATTCTCTCAAGACGGTGAAAGGTTTCACGTTTCGCCTTCTCCGTGCCTCCCCGTGAACACAAAAGCGCTCGACATTATGTCCTACTACTCATCTTGACTTGAGCCCGTCCTCCTTTCGTCTTTTCTTTCCATCCAGAAAATAAAACTGTTGACTTGTTCCTTTCATCTTATAATAGTTTGCAATTTTATATAATATGCGCTACCAAGTACAATGCGGAGGAAGTAGAGAGAAAAATGAGGACAAACATGAAGGAAAAAAAGAGAAAAGCCATCCTATCGTTAGTAGAACTCCACGGGACAAAGAAAAAAATGACAGCTCAGCATTTGGGCAGGAAAGGGCCCTTCTGATAAGAGAAAAATATGATGAAAGTTTTTGAGAACAAGTAGGCATATAATGTTATGCATCGTCCTCCTTTCGTCTTTTCTTTCCATCCAGAAAATAAAACTGTTGACTTGTTCCTTTCATCTTATAATAGTTTGCAATTTTATATAATATGCGCTACCAAGTACAATGCGGAGGAGGAGACGAGAAAAATGAGGACAAACATGAAGGAAAAAAAGAGAAAAGCCATCCTATCGTTAGTAGAACTCCACGGGAGAAAGAAAAAATGACAGCTCAGCATTTGGGCAGGAAAGGGCCCTTCTGATAAGAGAAAAATATGATGAAAGTTTTTGAGAACAAGTAGGCATATAATGTTATGCAATGCTACTTGGCATTTTTTATTATTTTTATGATTACCAGGCTAAAAGATCATTCATGCGAAAATGATTGGTTCGAAGCAAGCACCCTACAGCGGAAAAAAAGAAAAGTTTGCAAGACAAAAATAACGGAAAGGTTGTTAGTCTTCCTACTTATATGTGTATACTTAGGTATTTACTGCTTGTTTCCTTCCTGATCTGTCATTCAATTCAGTCGTGATCCTTCGATATTGAAGGGTGGAATGAAATGGAAATTTATCAAATATGGAACATGTCTTATTATTTTCCAGGCAGGAAATAAGGAAGGATAAAGGAAGAAAAGTTTATGCAACCTTTGTTTAGTTTTGTTATGTCAGCAAAATAATTTGAAATGAAATCTGTCTAAAAATGGATAAAAATAGAGTACGCACTGATAATACAAGTTTTCCGTAAATCCTTTTCAAATGACGCAGAAAGTCTGGGAAAATTCTGGAAAATGATCTGGTAACGGCATTCTTATCACCACCGCTGCTTTTTATTGATATCGTTTACAGAGTTACTTATCCACTTTGCGCTTTGTCATTGACACTTGGACGGAATTGGAAAGAAATGGAGAGATAGCGAAAATGGAGGCAAGATTAATGCCATGCTTTATGGAAAAGGTGTGTAGTGTAATGATATGGCCATGTGTCAAACTCAAATGTGTCTGCGACAGATTTAGATCAAGTTGAGTGGTGCTTTAAGGAGAACAAAGATAAGTTAGAGTTTTGCAGATGACATGAAGATTTACTTTGTTTCTTACGATTAGCTTTCAGGTTTATCACAGTACGAGTACAAATTATATCTTTAGTGAGAAATCAAATTATCTAAATACATTAGTTGTTATATTTTAAGAATTATACATTTAACATTTTATTGGATAAATATATTACATAATAAACTAAAATGGATACAGTTGTTCACACATTTTGTCCCATAATTGATTCATCAAGTTAGAGAGTGAGGACACCGTTTCTGCAAACCAATTTTCCTCCACCAAATCTTGGGTTGCCTCGTCCTTGATTTAGATCAAGTTGAGTGGTGCTTTAAGGAGAACAAAGATAAGTTAGAGTTTTGCAGATGACATGAAGATTTACTTTGTTTCTTACGATTAGCTTTCAGTTTTATCACAGTACGAGTACAAATACCTTTAGTGGGAAATCAAATTATCTACATACATTAGTTGTTATATTGTAAGAATTATAAATTTAACATTTTATTGGATAAATATATTACATAATCAACTAAAATGGATACAGTTGTTCACACATTTTGTCCCATATTTGATTCATCAAGTTAGAGAGTGAGGACACCGTTTCTGCAAACCAATTTTCCTCCACCAAATCTTGGGTTGCCTCGTCCTGACGAATCCTCGTCTCTTGAGAATCATATTTCATCAAACCCAAACTACCATTTATATTTGTCCAATAATGTATTACTCGCCGTGACAAATCCGTGTCTTTGCAGTTATTGCATGGAGTCAAATTTGGATTATCGTTAACATAACCTTTGACGATGGTTTTCTCAGTATTTTTGTTACTGATGTTGACGTTTCCTGTAAAATTCTCAAATTCCGTCTCTGTCTTGTTTGTAAGCACCTCAGGTTCCATCGAAAATTCACTGGAGTCTTCTTTCTCCTTGACGTCATTTTCAGTGTGCAAGGTTGAGGTTGGTTTGTCTTGCTCTACCGCAACAACAGCCTCAATTTCATTATCGAGATCCACAATCAAATCAGCCTCTGGGTAACCAGCTAAAACGGGATGAACTCTTTCACCTTCTTCTTCATTAATAATTGCTTCTTCTTGGTTCCTCGGGCAATTAGAGAAATTTTCTCTTATCTTCAGCACTTTTCTTACAACTTTCTCCAGCTTTTCATCTTCATCATTGTCTTCATCATTCACGTTATCTGGCAAGGAACCTGCAGGCGGAGCTAACACATGAGCAGGGAGACTTTCCTCCAGTGTCGTCAATTGGCTCTCAAATTTCTCCTGTTTTATCTGTATACGAGCGATCAGGGCAAAGACGTATAGGGATAATGTTAGCATGAAAACAATTGACAGGATGAAAAGTGCACCGTTTCCAGAGATCCAGTGTTCATCACTTTCATTGTTACCCTCTCGATTATTTGAGAAGGATGATGGGTACAAAAAATTACTGCTCTTATTCCTGTCCTTGTTTCCACGAACCCGGGGCCTACGACGAGGTCCATATGAACTATGCGTGAAGTCGATCCTTCTGCTGTTTCTTAAAATATCCCTTTGATCGGAGTCACCATGAGATTCATCAGAACAGGTCTGCGTCGGCAAGAAAGGATTGCCTGTACCATTATGAAAGTTAATAACAGACATAAAT
This sequence comes from Coecobrya sp. COE2, assembly GCA_027743765.1. NCBI lineage: Eukaryota > Metazoa > Arthropoda > Collembola > Entomobryomorpha > Entomobryidae > Coecobrya > Coecobrya sp. COE2. The sequence goes on along the minus strand of JAHZMV010001272.1, from coordinate 1,054 downwards.
GGCTTCAAGATGTTTGGCACAAATCTTAGAAAAGATGGTGTTGAGAAAGCTAGAGGGAAAATTTCCTTTGTTGATCTGGCTGGTTATGAAATGAAAATTCCAGAAAAATCGCTTCAAAGAAACTCCCAGTCTTTTTTATCTCTTTTACACAACAGTTCATCCGCCATGTCGTATCCATGGACAGATTTACAGCTGCACGTTACAAAGTGTAGCAGCAGCCATAGCCAAAGCCAGCAGCAATAAGTGCCTTACATAAAACACTTTGAGAAAGCTTTTCGCAATTTTCCACTTAGAGGAACAAATATATGTGCAAAACCAGACGGATTATTCAACTTCAGAATTAGCAGAGAAGTGGTTTTTACTTTAGCCATTCTCCATAAGTTACGGCCAATAAATCCGGCCAAAATAGCTAGCGGTTAAAACACATCCTCCTCCAAACATTTCTAATGAAATGATGGACATTGTTGTTTTTGAAGGTACGATGGGCACTAGTTTTATTTCTACAAAAGGTACTTATTAAATCCCTTTGAACAGCACAACAGCATGACAATAGACTCGGTCCAAGCATTATTCAAATGATATCCCTTTGACCAGTAACTGTTATAATTGCCCACTCATAATTGAACAATGTTACTTAATTTATAAAAGGTAGAATGAAAGGAAATCATTTATTTTTCAAGGTTTCCACTACGCAGCGTAACGTAAAAATACGTGGGTTGAATTGCAATTGAAAATGTATAGAGCAATTATATGAAAATTTCAAATGCGAATGTGGCAGATGTAACGAAATTTGATGAATCGCTACATATTGGACGTTGTTATTATTAAACCGTCAAGGTTGATTTTTTTTCATTGATGTGCTGCTACCTATGAAAGCAGAAGGCGCAGAAAAATTCCTTTTGAACTTTTGAAAAAAATAGTACCTAGCGAGCATCATTTCCTCCCATTGTTGAAATTAAGGCCACAAAATATCCACAGAACCTATATAAATGTAAACAGGGAGAGTAGGCGTGTGTTCGGGATAAATAATAATAATATGTGCAGAAACATGTTT